>CAKNXH010001960.1:373460-411553 GCA_932178445.1 Andricus quercusramuli
GATTCTTTACAATTTTTTATTGGCTTTTCTTTTGAGTTCCACTAAATCTCAGAAAAGACGTTTAACTTTGTTCTTTATTCTTATATATCATCTTGAATCTGATGAAGAACTTATACATTATTATATGT
Organism: Andricus quercusramuli; assembly: GCA_932178445.1. Taxonomy (NCBI): domain Eukaryota; kingdom Metazoa; phylum Arthropoda; class Insecta; order Hymenoptera; family Cynipidae; genus Andricus; species Andricus quercusramuli. The sequence goes on from CAKNXH010001960.1 coordinate 373,589, forward strand.
CTGTGTATTATATGGTTGGTTGCCTCGCCCCACGTTTTTACAGTTGAGCAAAAACATAGCGTCTTTTGCGAGTTTTTGGTGCTAATTTTTATTTTTCGCAGTTTTTGATTGACATTTTTTTTTTATATATGAATATTCAATTTAACATAACGAAAATAATTGATTGAACAAATTATTATTGTTTACAGCTATCTTCTTTTATATTAATACTAGATAGTTGCATTTTTTTCTGAATTTTTTAAACTCTTTGTCCATTTCTCAATTCAGGTAAAGTAATAATTAATTCAAGTTGACAAAAATAATTGTTTAAGCAATTTACTATTATTGCTAACGATATTCTCTTGGCTTAATGGTAGGAAGTTGCGGTTTTATCTGAAATTTTCCACTATTTGTCTATTTTTCACTTGGAGTGACTTAATAACCATTCAAGTTGAGCAAAAATAATTGTTCAAAAAAATTAATATTGTTAATAACTATCTTCATCTATATTAATGCCAGGTAGTTGCGGGTTTTTTCTGAAATTTTTAACTTTTGGTCCACTTTTCACCTCGTGGAGTAATATTTAATGAAAGTTAATGAAAATAGTTGTTTTAACAATTTATTATTGTTTAATACTATCTTCTTCTTTATTAATGCTATATAGTTGCGGTTTCTTCTGAAACATTGAACTTTTTACACACTTTTTACTTATTCAAGTAATAAATAATGCAAGTTCAGATAAATAGTTGCCTAAACAATTTATAATTGTTTATAACTATCTCCTCTTAGATAAGTGATGAAAAATTGTGTTTTTTCTGAACTCTTACAATTTTTGTCCACTTTTCACTTAATGAGGTAATAATTAATGCAAGTTAACAAACATGTTTATTTAAACAATTGCTTATTGTTTATAACTATCTTCTCTCACAGTAATGCTAGAAAAATACTTTTTTCTGGAATCTTATGATTTGTTTTTAATTTGTAATTATGAAAAAATATTGACTGAACTTCAAGAAGAAGAACTTTTTGAATAGTATTGTGCTTTTTCAAGTAAATTATTATTTATTATTATGAATCAAATTATTATTGATAATTATTATTACAGACCAGGTATGTGAATGCATATCCAATTTTTTCACTTATAGGGGGTTTTTGGAACCCTATAAAACAGACTTATGGGGTTGATTTTTGAAATTTAATATTCTAAATGTAAATATTCTATTCATATTTTATGGCCATTTGTGAAGAGAAATGTTGTTTTTCAATTCGATTCAGCTATAATTGATGATTCTGAATAAAATTTACAAAAAAGTATTTTTTTTGGTGGGAAATACGTGTTAAACTTCATGGAGCTTGCACCACCTCTAAATGTGTATATGTATATATTTTCAAACAAAAATGATACATTTTTTTTCGATTTGAACAAATTTCCGAGCAATATGCATGACAAGAAATCTGCTTTATTGTCAAATTCTTAATATTAATATTTCAGGGCGGCTTCTAAAAAAAAAAAAATTTTTTTTGGCCTTTTCTCGGCTAATAAAGATTTTAAAGGACATTCAAAATTGGAAAACATGGAAACTTTGAAACCTGAAAAAGTTCTCAATTTAAGTATTAAATACTCGACTGCAAAATTGAAATATCAGAACTCTTATCAATTAAAAATAATAATGTAAAATTAAAATTAGAAGCCCTCTAATCTATAGGGTGTTATTTATCAATTACCAGCTGTTTTGTGATGTATACTTGTGTTAATACTATGATTTTTAATGTTTTTGGTAGAAAAAGATCTCTTATCATTTAAAATTTAATTTATTTAATATTGTACAAAATGGTTAATTCTGTATGAGTTTGATCTGAAATTCATTTTTTATTTTCCATTTTTTTTCTGGATTGAAAGAGGAATTTTTTTATTTTTGTCATTTTCATTGCAAAGTGTTTATTCATACGGCTGGGCGAAAGAGTGCTTTTTTATTGAGTTGGAAGAGAGGAAATCTTATTTTGTCTAAATTGCAGAAGAGTTTTTTTATTTGAAACATTTGGATTGAGTAGAAGCGGGGTAGATACTTTATTTTTAAAATTTTTCTCTTGATGAGAGGGAAGAATTTTTTATTTCTAATTTTTTTCCGAATTAGAAGAGATTTTTTTTACTAAATTGGATGGGAGGGAATTTTGTTATTTAGTCTGTTTCTGAATTGGAAAAGGAAGCTTTTGTTTTGCATTTATTTTTGAGTTTGAATAGGAACATTTTTTATTTTTAAAATCTGTATTAAGTTTGATGGAGAAAAACTCTGTAATTGTCACATTTTTCTTAAGATAAAAAGAAAGGAATTTTTTATTCTTAATTTTTGTCTTAAAAACTAATATTTTCGAATTTGAAAGCGATTAAGGCTTACAATTGGAATTATACAAATTTTTGAAGGCGATATAAATCATTATTCTATCTATCATATCATGCAGTATAAAGTGACATATAAAATGATTGGATCGATTCTTCTAAACTAAATAATGACATTTCTATAAAAAAATTCAGTGCCATTTCCGCCGTTTAAAATAGAAGAATATTAATTTTTGTTCTAAGTTTATTGATTCTGAAAACGTTGAAACTTATATGATTTGGAATTGGAAGCGTTAGGAATGAATAAATTCAAACTTGAAACGCTAAAAATTAAACAACTGCAAACCTTATTCAAAATTGAGGTATTCTTAAATTATGATTTTAAAACTAATTTATTAAAGAAGAATCGTTTACGAATTTTGCATCAGTCTTTTTAAAATTGACTAATTTCAATCTAAAATGAAAAATTATTAACTTGAATATCAATTATGAACCCATATCCTGAATATTTTGGTCTACAGTAAGCAGAAAAAATGTTCTATCACAAAAACTAGTACTAAATTTTTTGGAAAAATTTTTCAGAAAATTTTAACTTCCGAAGGCTGTATCTTCTGAACTATACGAGATAGAAACTTATTTTTTTCTTAGTTTTACGAGTTTTAACAACATATAACTCATGACTATTTTAGTGATCATTACTAAAAATAGTTGCGTTTATGTTTTTGAATAGCCTTTTTCAAAATTTGATGGTGAAATATGAAAATTTTCGTTTCGAGATTCGACACTTTGGTGGTTTTGTTCATTTTCGCAGATGAATAACTCATAGGAAGAAAAATAAAAAAACAGGATTTACAGTATATATGTAAATCAGGTCTTCATTTTATCTCCTTGCAAGCTTTGCGTTGGTTGAAGTTGAAGTTTGCTAAATTTTTAAAAATTCTATTTTCAGAAGGATACAATCAGAACAATTTTGACAAAAATTTGACAAAAAATGAAGCTTACGAGATATGTTAAAAAAAAACAACGAAAAAAAGGGTGCCAAAACTGACTCTAACCCAAAAGGGCTTGCATATGCCGGGTTTTTTCTCAATATACATCTGGGATGCCCCACTATCATTTTGATCAGAAAAAGAAAAAAAATCGCTTGAGCCCTTTTCGAGAAAACTCTTTTTTTGATTTTTTCCAAGAGGTAAATCAACATATTTTAATGAAAATAAGTTGAACGTGGAATTTCGTTGGCTCTAACCATTCAGTTCGGCATCCAACAAAGGGCTACAGGTGCTGAACATCTTACGTGAACTGAAACCCTTCAATATTTTTGAAAACTTGTGAAACAAGTGGGAAAAAATCCGTTTTTTGAAAATTTCCTTATTCCAGTTCATCCTATGTCCCAAACACCTTCACGAGAATTAAAGTGCTTGAAATTTTCTACGAAATGAAAACAAAATCGGATGCTCTATCTCTAAAAGCTTGGGAGTTATGGTCCGAAGAAGTCAATTTCAAGCGAATAATTTTAATGAAAAAAAATGTATATAGTTTTGGCGAAATAAATTATTTCCTATGCATATCTACTAAAAATTGCCAAATAATCTATTGAAGAAGACTTAATTTTGAGCAGATCCAAAAAAGAAACATTGCTCTAATTTTGCTTCCTCCTAGAGAGAGGTTTTTCTCTGATAAAAGGAAAAAAGTGGATACTTCCAGTCAATTCATGTGTTCTGTTCCAATGCACAACTTTTCAACTTTCGGTAATATACATTCTATTCCAAATCGTCGTAAATATTTTCGAAAAAATTTCAAAATTGCAGGTATTATGTCACTTTGAATTTTTTTGATGCATTTTTTTTTTAATTCTACACCTCAGACATTTTTAAACCGGTTTTCATCGAATTTATTGGTGCTTCTTCAAATTTAGTACTCTTTTTTCTATAAACATGTAGAAAAAAGACGAATTTCCAAGTAAAAAAACGTCAAAAATTGTTTGATTTTTCGTTTTAAGCTCGTTTTTTTCTACCTTTTATTGCCGGGTCAAGATGCATGCAGAGAACATTGTCATAGATGTTTATGAACTGTTTTGTAAAACAGTCGAATTTTCAACAAAGAAGATCATTTTTAATAAAATAGTTTCATTTTCCACCAAAGAGATGAATCTTCAACCGAAACAATAATTTATTAACAAAGTAGCATTTTCAACCAAAAGAGATGAATGTTCAAACCAAAGAGACAAATTTGCAACTAAAAAAGATTTTTCAGTGAAGAAAGGAAAAAAAGTTTTGAGTGAAATTGTGGAATTTTCAAACCAAAGAGGCAAATTTTCTATCAAACAGTTAAATTTTAAATGAAGAAATAATTTTCAATAGAACAGTTTAATTTTCAACCAGGGATATCAATCTTCAACCAAAACCAAAATTTTTACGGAATTGTGGAATTTTCAAACCAAAAAAGCGAATATTTGCGAAAATTTGTTGGAAATTTAACTGATTTATAGAAAATTCGTTAAATAAATTGAAAATGGTCTTGTTTCTTGAAAATTCTACTGTATATAGAAAATTTGCTTTTTTGGTTTCAAAATTCCACAATTTCGTTGGAATTTTTTTTTCTTTCTTGACTGAAAAATCTGTTTAAGTTTCAAATTTGTTTCTTCAGTTTAGAAATTCATCTTTTTTGGTTAAGAATGCTACTTCCTTGATAAATTATTGTTTCGGTTGAAGATTCATCTCTTTGGTTAAAAATTAAACAATTTTATTGGAAATTATCTTTTCTATTGAAAATTCAACTGTTTTGTAGAAAATTTGCTTTCTCGATTTCAAAATTCCACGATTTCATTGAAATTTGTTACACTACTTTGTTAATAAATCATTTTTTCGGTTGAAGATTCGCTTCCTTGGTTGAAAATTGAACCATTTTATTGAAAAGTATCTTTTTTATTGAAAATTCAGCTATTTTGTAGAAAATTTGCCTATTAGGTTTCAAAATTCCACAATTTTGTTGACATTTTTTTTCTTTCTTGAATGAAAAGTCTTTTTTAGTTGCAGTCTCTTTGGTTTGAAATTTCATCTATTTTGGGTCAAAATGCTACTTTGTTAATCATTTTATTTTCTGTTGAAGATTCATCTCTTTGGTTGAAAATTAAACTGTTTTATGGAAAATTATCTTTTTCATTGAAAATTCAACTGTTTTGTAGAAAATTTGATTTTTTGGTTTCAAAATTCCACAATTCATTGAAATTTTTTTTCTTTCTTGACTGGAAAATATTTTTTAGTCGCAAATTTGTCTCTTTGGTTTGAAAATTCATCCCTTTTGGTTAAAAATGCAGCTTTGCTTAAAATTCATTTTTTCGGTAGAAAATTCATCTCTTTGGTTGAAAATTAAACTGTTTTATGGAAAATTTACTTTTTTGGTTTCAAAATTCAACAATTTCGTTGAAATTTTTTTTCTTTCTTGTCTGAAAAATCTTTTTTAGTTTCAAATTTGTTTCTTCAGTATGAAAATTCATCTCTTTCGGTTAAAAATGCTACTTTGTTAATGAATCATTTTTTCGGTTGAAGATTCATCTCCTTGGTTAAAAATTAATCTGTTTTATTGAAAATTATCTTCTTTATTGAAAATTTTCTTTTTTATTGAAAATTATCTTTTTGTATTTGAAATTCAACTGTTTTGTAGAAAATTTGCTTTTTCGGTTTCAAAATTCCACAATTTCATTCAAATTTTTTTCTTTCTTGACTGAAAAATCTTTTTTAGTTGCAAATTTGTCTCTTTGGTTTGAAAATTCATCTCTTTTGGTTAAAAATGCTACTTTGTTAATCAATCATTTTTTCGGTTGAAGATTTATCTCCTTGGTTAAAAATTAAACTGTTTTATTGAAAATGATCTTTTTTATTGAAAATTCAACTGGTTTGTCGAAAATTTGCTTTTTCGGTTTCAAAATTCAACAAGATCATTGACATTTTTTTCTTTCTTGATTGAAAAATCTTTGTTAGTTACAAATTTGTCTCTTTGGTTTGAAAATTCAACTCCTTTGGTTGAAAATGCTATTTTGTTAATAAATCGTTGGCGCTCAAGCTAAAAAGCCACACCCGTGTTTATTCTCAAGGCAGTACTCCGAATCCGGCCATCCTTCGCCAAGTGTTTTTGGATCTCGGTGGGATCTCTATTTATTGAGAAAATATGAAAAAAAAAAAATTAAATAACAAAAAACCTCTTGAAAACAAAGTGAATAATTTTGTAAAGAAATTTAAAAACGATATTGCTCACTTTTTAGTCTAAATAACTCAATTTTCCTACTTTTTTCAAGTACATTAATCTGTGGCAGCCCTGATTATTGGATTTGAATTTTAGAAATAATGAAATAATATAAATATTAGTCTTAATTTTGTTCGGGTTCTATATTTGGTACTGAGGTTAGATGCAATTGTTTAAGGCTTCTCGTTCCATAACCGAAGTTAAGCAGTGCTTAGCTCGGTTATAGTCGGATGGGGGCCGCCTTACTGAATGGTGTATATTTATTAGCTATTAAGCTGCCTTCACCCTTAAACTAACACTGATACAATGAAAATTATCCACAGGGTTTATTTCGCGTTTATAACGCGTCTGATTAATTTTTTTTAAAATTTAAATACATTGGGTAATAAGAAGGTTATACAATAAGGGTGGTAATAATTCAAAATGTTCAAATTTCAACCTAAGAATACGAGCTTTCTTCAAATTGGTGAATTGTTAACAAATTAGTTAAATTTTTTACCAAAAAGATGAATTTTCGAACCAAAAAAAAAAATGAATTTTCAACAAAACAACTAAATTTTTTAATTTTCAAGCCAAAAAAAAGTTTCTCTACAACACAGTTGAATTTCGAACCCAGAAGATTAATTTTCTACTGAAAAAGACAAATCTTCAATAAATTACATACATTTTCAGTCAAATATTCTAATTTTTGAACTAAGAAAGATTAATTTTTAATGAAAAATAGAATATTTAAATTTGAATTAAAACAAATTTATTTTCAAAAACGAAAAATTTCTGAAAAGAAGTTTAATTTTGTATCCAATTGTTGAATTGTAAAGCCAGAAACGAGATCTTTCTACAAAAAAGTAGAATTTTCCACTCAAAATTGTGAATTTCCAACAAAAAAGTAAGTTTTAAACCAAATATTTGAATTTTCAGTTTAAAAAAATTAATTTTTAACCGCAAAGAATCAATTTTTAACAAGACAATTTTCATACGAAGGGATACATTTTCAACTCAATTGGTGAATCTTCAACTAAAAGATTAATTTGCTGCTAAGCAGTTGCATTTTTATCAAAAAATTGATATTCCACCAAAAACGAAAAATTTCCAGCAAAGTACATAAATTATTAACGATATGATTGAATTTTCAATCAAGAAAAGTATTTCTCTACCAAAAATACGTACTTTCAACAGAATAAATGAATTTTCAACCAAATAGTTGAATCTTCAACTAAAAAGGATAAATTTTTATTAAAAAAATGCAATAGTTAAATTTTCTGGTGGAAAAATCAGTTTTTAAGCAACAAAATTAATTTTTAACATAAATGAAGAATCTTGAAATAAAAAAATTAATTTTTAACAAAGAAGTTCAACATTCGACCGAATAGTTGAATTTTCTATCAAATTCTCGAATTTTTGAAACAAACATATAAATTTTCTACAAAACAGTCGAATTTTTATTTTTTAAATTTAAATTTTCAACAAAAAAGTACATTTCCAACCAAAACAGATTATTTTCAACTAGAAAATTGTATTTTTAACCAAAAAGATTAAATGTCTACAATAAGAAATAAATTGCTTAACCAAAAAGTCGAAAGTTCAACAAAATAGTTTAATTTTAAGCGAAAATAATTTTTTTCTGTCAAAAAAAAAAAAATAATTCCGAAAAAATTGTTGAATTTTCTGGCAAAAAAAAAAAAACATTTGGATGTAACCAACAAAAATAAATTTTCAATCAAGTTTTCGAATCCTCAACTAAGATTAATGTTCTACCAAACAGCTGCATTTTTAACGTAAAAATGGATTTTCTACTAGAAAAGACAAATTTTTAACCTAATTGTTGAATTTTCTACCAAACTGTTGAATTTTCAAGCCGAATATACAAATTTTGTATAATAAATTTGAATTTTCAACCCGAAAATGTGAATTTTTAACAAAAATGTTACTTTTCAACCGAAAGAGATTAATTTTCTACCAATTCAACGCGATTAAGAGGAAAAACGAGAAATAGGAGAAATACTGTGAAGCCTGCGATAAATAAATAGAAATTTTGAGAATTCATTGATTAAGATTATAGAGCAGTTTAAATAAACAATAATGTTTATTTTCAATACTTCAAAAATACTTCTTTAGAAAACTGTAAATTTTTTAATTCATACTACATAAAGTGCGCCGGACTACGAAACATTTCAGGCCCTGAAGAAATGATAAAATTTTTCGTTTGTCAAACTTAATATTTATTGTTATCAACAATTTTAATTTCCTAAAACTAATTTCATAAGGGTTCCATGTTTATTTAACTAACAGAATTTATATATTATATTTATTTTCGTTTCCGAAATTTATGAAATATTAGTAAGGTAAGGGGGTTGCAAATTTCTCAATATTGGTACTAATAATACTAGATACTACAAATATTATTAGGTACAGAATAGTGTAACATAATATTTTGTTACATTTAATTTACAAACAGCTATTTACGAAAAAATTTCTTCAACTTTTGTTTTATAGTGATTAGCAGACTTGAACGTATCTTACGTGAGAAATTCTTTTGATCACATCACCCTCTAAATCATTAATTTGTAACCAAGCAGTTGCATTTAAAAAAAAAAAATTGATTTTCCATCAAAAGGGACGAATTTTCAGCAAAATAAATAAATTATCAACCATGTGTTTTAATTGTCATTCAAGAGGATTAATTTTCCACTAAAACTATGTACTTTTAACCGTAAATCAGAAAATTTAGAGCACAGTTTATCTGCTAGAAATTTTTTGCAATAGTTTTACAACCATTGCTCTAGGTATTCTAAATAGTGATTTATGTTATATATTCTTTTAGGAAGTTGATTATTTTACAAGAATAAAATGAAAAAGTAATAATGACATTAATGGAAGTTTTTCTTACTTTAATACAAGATTTATGTTTTCTTTAGAAAGTGGCTTGAAGAGTAGCAATGCTTTTTTCTTGTTCATGGCGATCGATATTGCGTACTGCAACTTTACGTAAAAACTAAAATCGTAGAGTTATTAAATTTGATTGCTCGAACTTCGCCGAAGAATCGTTATAAAATTGACGGGGTTGTGGCCGTCAATTTGACGTCGACCAATTGGAATGTCGGTAAAGGCAGTTCCGATACTTTTACGATCCTGAATGTCAGAATGAAAGTTTCTTGTTAAATTGTAGAATGTAGATTCTTTCATCGCTGTTGGATCATTTTCTTGCTCCTCCCAGATTCAAAAAAGAAGCCAATGTTTCAGGCTTTGACTAAAGGTATTAAAATCAATGATTTATGAATAAAGATCATAAAATTTTTTACGTCTCTAATTCTTCTAAAATTAACAAACTAGCAGTCATTAAAAAGATATATAAAATTAAAAGTATGCTCCTTCAAATATTTTCAAATCAAAATACCTTCTGATTGACTTAGGGGCCATCCATAACGGTTGGGGGGGGGGGGGGGGGATACTGTTACGTAATATTTTTAACGAATGAACCTCATAGGAAATCGAATTTCCTATCGGAATCTATGTATCCAACATTGTAGATAACGTTGAAGTTTCAAACTGTCTACCGTTTCGTGATTTTTCGTAAGGCTAGTTTCCGGCTACTTTAGGGCTAACGTTACGGAAAATGGAAATCAAAATTAAAATTACCACAAAAACAAAGTTTTTTCGCAATTTTTGAAATAACTATCACCCGAAAAATTGCTCAACATTTTCGAAGTTTATCGGGATAAAGCTAAGATATTTGACAAGATTCCAAGGGATTTGAGAGGATTGATAATAAGATTTCGAAATATTTTATGTAATTTCACCAGATTTCAAGGGATTTTATAACACTATAATGAAATTTCAAAGAATTTTTCACAAGAATTATTGGGCTGGGTCGGGTTTTCGAGCCAGCTTGGGTTTTCGTGTTTTTGGACCGGGTTGCGAAAATTACCTCCAACATATTTTAAATTTTTTCACCCATTAAACACTCTTCATCATGCATTTCTTATAAACGGTTTGTCACCATAATTTTCTGTCCTGGCATTCCTCTTTAGCTTCCTTCACGTCCATACATTTTCTCATGCAAGTTCACGTGTTTTTGTGGTTTTTTATATATTTAAGGTTTGGGGTCTTATTCACACATGCCCATCATTCTTTCCTCGTTCGGCCTCTGGGTACGCTACTATTCTGCCGTCCTGATAAAGAAACTGTACAACTGCATTTTTATCAAAAATGAGTTTCTTATATGGTTGGATTCGTAATGAAAAGACGAATTTAACTATGCTAATAATTATTGAAAATTGTAATTAAATCTCGAGATAATTAGGTCTCAATTAGCATATCTACAGCGATTTTCCAGAATTCCTGATGAAGAAACAATACATCTGCAGAAATTCTAGCATATCTACACGAATTCCAGGATTTAGGATAGTGCTGATTGGTTCTGACTCCTCAGATCCTGATAAAAGAAACACATCTACGCATATATGTCTTTCCTCATAAGGATCCTCGGTCTTTCTGTAGTCCGATTTCCTGAAATCGAATGGCACAAGTGCACATCTGAATTTTTCATCTGTCAAGCAAAAATAATTCCAGTTCATTAATAATATAATTATTATTAATTATCTCGAATCATTATAGGAGAATAATTAAAACATTATTATCCTTTGAGAGACTATCGTAACCATTTGGTGATATTAGAAAAATTGTTATTTTTAAATAATTTCGAAGCTTTTAATTTAAAAATTGTGAGATAATTGGACAATGTTTTAAAAAAAATTACTGGCATGATTTTTTTGTAAAGAAGCATATAAAATTTCCTAAATATTGTTGTAATAATACATTTAATTCTCTGATTTTGCTCGGATACTTTAAGTAAGAGATGAAAAAATTAATCGAGTCCTTTTTTTGACAGTTAAAATTTTGATTTCCCGACATTCTTTTTAAAAATTTTCAATCACATATATACGGTGATAAACATAACATATGTAGTACGACAGAAATTTTTGTGAGAACTTTTTTACTACATATTTTATGCATAATAGTGTGTACATAATTAAAAATTGTGAATACAATAATAATGCCACAAAACCAAAATATGAATTTTAAAAAAGGGCTCCATCGTTTTTTTCATTTCTCAATTGTTCTAATATAAATATATTTTATTTGTACTGATTATGTACATTCAAAAATAAATATCAGTTGTGTTCTGTAATATATTATTGTAAATAATTCATTTTTATCTCAAGTCTTTGTAGTAATATATTTTCATAAATTCTTTCATATAAAGAAAAAATCAATAATTTTACCTAAAAAATTGAGAAATGATCATATAAAGTACATTTTTCAGTATATTTGGAAACAATGGGAAGATTCAATTCAAAATCGATTCGAGGAATAATTTTTTGAATCTTAGTTTTTCTTCAATGAAGAATTTTAACATAAGTGTATATTCAACTGACAGATCTCAGATGATTATAAAAAATATAAATAAATATATAAAAAATATATATAATATAAATATAAATAATATATTCATATAAAAATAAATGAAGTATAAAAAAATGTCGAGTTAAATTTAATAGAATCTGTAAAATTCATATACATATTAAAAATCTTTTCCTCTAATGGATATTATTTATTGTTATAATTTTTTGTTATGCTTGTCAGTCATAAGGTGCGTTAATGACACTGTTGAGCGAAATTGAATGGCTTTAAGAAACAATTAATAATTTGATCAAAGTCTGTATACTCTTTTCTTTTATTTTGTGCACACAAAATGATTTTGTGTGCTCAACATTCTCTGCAAGCCTTCGATTGACTTTACCATAACAACCTAATTATTTGCAAACGCTAACCCACGCACCTTCACTGTTCCGCTATCCATACCTTCTTCGTCCAAGAGGGCCATTCTTAGACACTTACCCATGAACATAATAAATAGCCATGAGGACATAAAGCATCCTTGTCTAACACCCTGCATAATATCGAAGCAGTCACTAAGTTGATACAAAAAGTACAAAGACGTGAAAATTCGGTTTTCTAAAGTTTGTTAGTTAAGTCCCTCCCATTGTGTTCTGGCGGGATCTAGTGGAACACACGAAGTATGCGTGTGATAACCCTTTATCAACTTACTGCAATTGCTTATAATTAAGTACTTGCAATGATCCCGTATCTGAATGCCACTTATATGAATACGAGAAATGTCCAGGCGGAAAAACAATGATCGAACAACTTATATTCTCTCATCATTTAGGACAATGTTGCACATTGTTTTCTCACTTTTTCCCTCATTCACCATTTTGTTTTATTTACGTTGATTTTGAGACCCACGCTTTTCATACTTGTATTCAGTTTGTTCAACATTCTTTGCAAGTCTTCTATTGATTCTGCCAAAAAAAACCTTACGATCTGCGAACGCTGATCCACGTACCCTTATTGTTTGGAGATCTCCACCATCTTCGTTGAAGAGGGCCATTTTAGACACTTATCCATGAACATAATAAACAGCCATGAGGACATAAAGCATCCTTGCCTAACACCTTGCATAATATCGAACCAGTCACTCAGTTTCCCATTTACCCTGACACTCGCTTTGCTACCAGCATATATTGTTTGTATTGCTGGTAGAAGCCATCCATTGACTCCGTCCTCTTTCAGGACTTTCCAACGTTTACTTTTATCCACTTTGTCAAACGTTTTTTCTAGGTCAACATATGTACAGAAAACTTTTTTCCTCATCCTCAAACTTTTTTCTGTGATCTGTCTTTAGCCAAATATTTGATCCGTACATGATCTTCCTGGCATAAATCCACTTTCGAGTTGCGATATCTTTTCTTCTGTTTGTTACATTACCCTACGAATAAGTATTTTGGAATATATTTTACTCGCGGTACTTAATAAGCTGATACCCCTGTAATTATGGCAGTGGCTTTCTTCTACCTTTCCTTTGTATATTGGTACGATACCCTGAAATATTTGAAAGTTTTCGAAATCCGACGAAATTCCTCAATTCTTGCAAGTGAGTTTTTTGTTTAATATAGACAAAATTATAAAATTTCATGAGATTTGATATTTCCTGAAATCCCGGAAAATTCATGGAAATACGTTGGGGGCCATTTAAATTCCTTAGAATCCTCAAAAATCTTATAGAATTTTTTTAATAGAAATACTCATCTCTGCATAAGCTGTCTTAATTTTCATTAAGACCGGGCGTGAATTCTATGATCTTTCTCTAATTGTAAGTAGCACTTTTCTATTGTCCATATATTTTGATATTCTGATTGTGAAAATGATAATGAAAATTGGCCTTAGCCGATGCGCAAAATTTCAAGAAATATTTTAAATATAAGTTGTATACCTCATCTAGATACATATTTTTTGTTGCACTCATTTTTTTCACGAGTTATATTTTCCGCGAAAATTGGTGATAAATTTGATGAAGTATAACAGATTTCAGTGCAGTTTTGGCCATCTTGCTAGTTGACGTTGCAGGTTGAAACACATTGGAAAAAGTTAAGGGTTGGTCCTTCATTATTTTGTGTCTATTTCTGTGGTTGAGGTTTAATCTTTTTTGTTTGAAAATTCAGTCATTTGGTTGAAGATTTATCTTCTTTTGTGTTGGAAAATAACTTTTTTGTTGAAAATTAATCTTTTTAGCTGGACAGCTCAACTATTTTTAAAAGTTCATCTTTTAGGTTGAAAATGTCAACATTCTGTTGAAAATTCAATATATTTCAACTTGAAATATGAGGAATATAGTACACAAATAAATGCTATTGAAAAAATGTATTTCCCTATCTTCTTGAAAAATCGCTATTTCTCCTCTTTTGAGAGCATTTTGAGATGTCAAGTGTGAAATCACTTTTACAATATCTTACATGATATGTTTTACCTTAGAGTTCTTAAATGTTCAAATCTTTCCAAAATTTACATAAGGGATATAATTAAAAACTTAAAATGTGTTAAGGCTGCTGGTATAGACAGTATTAACGCTGAAATTCTGAAATTCGTAAAATATGGTGGCGACTACATGCCGCACAGGTTGTGCAAATTGATAAATTTATGTATCTGCAACGGCAATAATTACAGAGGTATCAGCTCATTAAGTACCGTGAGTGAAATATATTTAAAAATACTTATTCGCAGCGTAATGAAAATAACAGAAAGAAGTTTGTGGCAAGTCCAAAGTGGATTTATGCCAGGAAGATCAAGTACTGATTAAATATTTAGCTTAAGACAGATCGCAGAAGAAAGTTGAAGAATGTAGAAAAAATTTTTCTGTGCATTTGTTGACTAAGAAAAAGCTTTTGACAAGGTTGGATATTATGCAAGATGTTGGGCAAGGATGCGTTATGTCCTTATGGCTATTCATCATATTCATGGACAAGTTTCTAAGAATGGCCCTCTTCGACGAAGAAGATGTGGATCTCGGAACAGCGAGGGTACGTGGGTTAGCTTTCGCTAACCACATATATGAAGTAAAGCGTTATAAGTTATATAAAAGTTATACGGACTGTACTGTACGGTTGCGTGACCTGGACCTAACAAGAAAAGGATAGGAGTAAAATCAACGCGATTAACATGAAATTCATGCACATGATGTGCGGCAAAACACTGATGGACCGAGGAAAGAATGGTTAGAATCATGATCTATGGTTAGAATGTCTGAATGAGACCCTAATTCGAAGAGGCATAAGAAGCCATAGAAACACAAGAGCTTGCATGAGAAAGTGCATGGACGTGAAGAAAGCTAGAGAGGTATGCCAAGACAGGAAAGTGTGGCGTCAAATAATTTATAAGAAATGGATGAGGATGAGTATCAGTGAAGTGAATGACTTCTGAAACAAATGACCTTGGATACTAATGGTGATCGCTAGAGAGATTGATCAGCAGCCAGGCTTGGAGCAGTCTTGCTGAACGAACATATTATTTAAATAAATAACACGGGAATTCTAGATCAATCTAAAAATCTATACCCCATCCCTCACATTACTTCCTTTCTCACCGAGCGAGTTACGCCTACCTTGAAAGAAAAAAAGCCTAATGTTATAATAATAATAATGATAATAAAGCAATTATTAATGCGTAATCATTTTTATAAACGCCTTGGGTTTCTTTTTAAAGTTTGAATAGCCACCCTGTGTGTATATATGGCTCCTTAATGAAATCATTTGAAGAAGAAAATCAAAAAGCAATTTGGAATCGGGGTGAAATCCAGAAATGGTAGAACGGAAATCGCGTTTCCTTTGGCGATTTTCGATAAGGATTCCAATTGAGAATGGGGAACTATTAATTTCCGGTAGATCCGGTTTCCGCTTAACCTTCATGATGGAATTCTAAGAAGAGATTCCTTTTCATTGTGCTGTCGGCATGAGAAGAGGCTTTAAGTTCGAGCTAATTTCACGCAGCGGGGGAGAGCGCCGCTGTAAAACAAACACTTTCGCTTTCCTTCAGGCGCCTCTGTCGCTCCTTTTACTCTACCTCGCTACACAAACACACGATTTATTCAGTCTTTTTTCGTTGTATGATGATTTTTTTTTCATCCTTCTTTTGGTTTTATTGTTTATTCGGTCCAGACTCCAGGGACGTCACTCTGAACAAAGTTTAGAAAAAATCCTCCTTTCCCTTCTATTTCTGCAAGGAGACTGAATCTTTTTGCAGTCACTAAAAAAAAGCACGCACGCTAAGCTCGCGATTACTATGTTTCTAATCTCACGAAATTTCTGAATTGAAATATAAAATTGATATTGATACAAAATGTTTATATTTTATAATATCTATTGTCTAAAATATTAAAAATGAAAAGCAAGGTAAATATTTTTTATTGTTGAAGAACATTCATATCTTAACTTCAAATTGAAATTTCTCAAAAGGCTGTATCTAGTCTCGAAAAATTGGGGCAGTTGGAAAATATTGGACTGAAGTCGGGAACAAAAGTCGAGGCCCCTAACTTCTTACTGCAACCCGCTCAAAAAAAATCTGAATTGTTTGATAAAGAGCATCTAAAAGCCTTTCACATGTTCCCAGAACGAGGTCGACGTTGAGAAAAATCTAAAGAAAGTCACAGATATTCTTTCAAAATTCTATAAAGCAAACATTTTTCAAAATTCTGAAATATTTAATGACTTACTTTTTACGGAGATCTATAATTATGAATCATTTATCTTGAGAACAAACGAAGATAAGAAGCCGTTTAATGGTTCCAAATGAGCAGTTTTGTGATGAGAGTGCAGTGCAATAATTGAATTTATGAAAAAGTACTTCTTAGGCAAGAAATATCAATTTAAGTATTTCTGAGCTTTATCGGTGTTGGCGCGTGGGCAGCACAGCGGAACAAGTGGTAGAAAAAAGTACCCTTTCGATGATAATAGTAACTTTGTTGCCACATCTATTCAGGAGAGTCAGTTTGCTCCTGGAGTTACCATCGTCATCGGTGAAAAGTACTAACATAGCATTTGTTCAAAGTGTCTTCTTTAAAACTTGATGTTTTTTTCTTTGATAATTCTAAATCATCTTTGGAGTCTATACCGATTTCCGTCCAAAAATGCAAATACAACCTGAAATTGTACAATAATTTTAAATCCAATCTTAAATGTAAGAATTTTTAAAGATTGAAAATACCAATTTTTTTAGAAGAACGCTAAAATAAGACATGCAACAAAGAAGGTGTGGATCTCTGGACAGTGAGGGTACGTGGGTTAGCTTTGAGTACAAAATATGTACTTTGTACTTTTTTGGTCAAAAATGCAACCGTTTGTTAAAAAATTTATCTGTTTTGATTGAAGATTCAAGTAATATATCGAAAATTATTTTGTTGTTGTTCAATTCAACTGGTCTTGATTTAAAATTCAAATCTTCTAAGATGCTTGCTAAGATTTTCATAATTTGAAAAGATTTCAGAGAATTTTAGAGATTACAGGATATTTTCGAAGATTCCAATGAATTTTAAGAGCTTTCAAAAATTCTGAGGGTTTTAAAAAGATTTCGAAGAATTTGAAATATTTTTGGGTATTTTTAATTTGAAATTTAATTATTTTTGTTTCATAATTTGAAAAGTTTTCGAAGGATTTTGAAGAGTTTAGGATATTTTCAAAGATTCCAATAAATTTCAAGAGCTTTAAAAAATTCTGAGGGGTTTTGAAAGATTTCAAAGAATTTGAAATATTTCTGGGTATTTTTAATGGTTCTAATAAAATACAAATTTCTGACGAAAAACATTATCTCAATTCAATATTGTTCAAAAATTGTATATATTGTTTGATTTATAATAATTTTTGTTTAAAAGTAACAATTTTCGCCCCGCGAATGAAAAATAATTTTTTTGAAACTCATGCTAGAGACGAGCATTTTTTTTAATTTCTTCAGCATTCATATTTTATATTTAATGAGAAACAAGTTTGTGAGTATCTCAAACCAAATTTAAACTTATTTAAACAACTGTTATTTGTTGAGAAATATCAATTTTCTCTGTAAATCATAAAAAGTTATTATTTTTTGGAACTATTGACAAAGGAAATAAATGCTGGCATTAATATTTTGTTATTAAGTTATTTTTTAATTGCTGAAACAAATTATATTTGCTTCAATTTTTGTATTCCTGCCAAATCACGAAAAGTTCGTATTTTCTGAAATTAATGATACAATTAATGAATGTTAGAAGAAATATTTTTTTAAATACATTTTGTAATCGTTCAAACAAATTCCTTTTGTTTAAATTTGTTTTCATAGACAATCAACAAACATTCAGGCGTTCTCGAACTAATTACATACTAAATGGATGTTGGTTGTAAAATTTTGTTGTTCAAGACTAAATCAAGAATTGATTCAAGATAAAAATTTAAAATAAAAATTTAAACAAATGGAAGTTGTTTAAAGAATTGCAAAACTTCTCCAACAAAGAATATTACAGCTGAAATTCATTAAGTGTTTTATTAATTGAAGCAAACAGAATACAAAAAAATTAATAATAGGTAGTTGCTTTTTTTTTTCATTTTTCCGAAAACTGAACTTTTTCCATTTAAAATCCCATGTAAATTGCGAAAGTTCTAATATTGACCGATTTAAAGAAAAAAATATCGAATTTTTCTCCCCGGCATTTTTGAATCATCCTAATGTGGATATTATTCATAAAATCTTCACGGTTGCAAAATATAATATTTTTAATTATGAGCGACTCTTTAAAAGTAGATTTTCCGGGAAATGCAAAATTTTAATTTTGTAAATGAATTTCTGTTGCAGTGAGAAAGTCTGGACGGTCCTGATTTTCCCAGTACGCTGGTTTGGTCACGATTTTTAATCTCACGCCAGGATGGCGGACCAAACACGCATTCCTCGCGACCACAAAAATGTCGGTCATCGCGTGAGATTATACAGAGCTGACCACCGGTGGTCTTTCTTTTTGGCAAAGAGCAAATAGGATACCGCGAGTAAAAGAAAATAGAAATTAATACAAGTTTGGATCAGAGGGCTGTGAGCTTTCAAGGTGATTTTGTTAGTGATTATATTTTTAAATATCTTTTTCAAAATAGTTGAGTGCAGAAATCTTGTCGTGGCCCCGATCAGGCCCCGACCTGTCAGCCCTAAATACGGCATAATACGCCCGTCCTATCGGCGCCGGATCTTACGGCCCGATTACTGATTGGGGTTCGACCTGGCCAGATCGGGCCCCAATCAAGGCGTGATTTTCCTTCCCTACCTGGGCCAGGTCGGGAAATTTCTGCAAACAGAAATGTTTTAGGATCTAAACATTATTTCTATTCTGAAAAGTTAGTTAACTCTAAAAACTAATTATATCAATTTTTTTAGTGAGGTATTAATTACTCCTGCAATCTGGTGTACAAACTTTCTGCAATCTCCTGCAATCCCTTATAACCCCCCCCCCCCCCCCAATACAAGGCAATATTATAGGAAATTCAGTAAAGGTCTACAATAATTTTTCTATAATGAATTTCTCATAACTTTTCACGATTCTCGAAAAATCATTTTATGAAAATCAGTATAAGAAAATAAATATAGAAATAAATAATGTTACAATACTGAAATAATTGATAAAAAAAATAGGATATCTACAACCATATTTCCACTGAATTCAAGTAATTTCACAATTTCAAGGATTTCACAAAATTACAACCTTTTCTGACAATTTTAAGGGATTCCAAAAATTTCAAGGGATCTCAAAGAATTTTGCACGATATCAAAAAATTTTAAGGGTTTACTAGAGATCTTTGGAAAATAAATGAAATAAAATTTCAAATAATTTCTAGCAATTTCAAGTACTTGAATCGATTTCAAGGGATTGCGTAGAATTTCGAAACATTTCAAAGGATTTCAAAGAATTTCAAAAATTTCCTAAAATTTCCGGAAATTTGAAAAGATAACAAAGGATTTCAAGAGATGCAACAAACTTCAACGAATTTTATAGGATATTCAGAGATTTGAAGGGATTGCTAGAGAAATTTTGAAAATAAATAAAATGAAGTTTCAAGGAATTCCTAGCTATAAAATATTTCAATCGATTTCAACGAATTTCAAGGAATTTCGTAGGATTTCGGAACATTTCAAAGGATTTTAAAGAATTTCAAAGATTTCAAACGTTTCCGAAAATTTGAAGGAATTCCTAAGTATTTCGAAAGATTAAAAAAATTTCAAGGGTCTCAAAGAATTTTGTCGGATATTCAAAGATTTGAAGGGATTCAAAAAAATTTCGAAATTTTTAACTTTTGTTCCAGAATTCATGTTTTTTGGTTAGAAATTTTTTTTTTAAATTAACTGTTTTGTGGGGAATTCTAATTTTTAGGTTAAAAGTTCTATCGTAGTTTTTCTAGGGAATTCGCCTTTTCGTTTCGAAAATTCATCTCTGTTGTTAAAAATTTCTTCTTTTTTGGTTGAAATGGCAACTGTTTGGTTGACAATTAATCTGCTTCGAATGAAGATTCAACTATTTTGTTGGAAATTCGTCTTTTTTAATTGAGTTTTACCAATTCCGATTTAAAATAAAAATTTTTTTGAATGAAATATCAACTTGGTTGGATTTTTTCTTCTTCCACTGTGAAACCTTTTTCGGTATATAATTCAACTCTTTTGTTCAAAATTGGTCTTTCTTTGGTTCGAAAATACATCTCTTTTGATAGAAATTTCATCTTTTTTGGTAAAAAATGCACCCGTTTGTTCAAAAATTTATCTTTTTTGATTGAGAATTCAAGGAATGTGTGGAAATTTCTTTTTTTGTTTTGAAAATTCAGCAATTTCGAAAAATTTAACTATTTGGTTAGAAATTGATTTTTTTCTTGAAAATTCAACAGTTTTACAGAAAATTCGACTCTTTGGCTGGAAAAATGAAAAATTTCCTTGACATTTTGGGTTTTCTTAACTGCAGAATATTTTTTTGGTTGAAAATTTAAATATTTTTATATACATTTCTTCTTGGTTGGTCGAAAATGAAACTTTTTGCTGGAAAACATTTATAATAATTATATGATCATTTTTTCCTTGTGATAACTTGAATGCTAATAAAATTATGCGTCTAAAGAGCACAAGATGAAGGATAATTGTCAATTTTGTGGACAAATAGTGCGAAAAATGTAAAATTTTGATATTTTTGGAAAATTGGAATGAGTAGCAGCAATGATGATTTTTAAAATTTTCTTGGATCGTTTCGTAAGTTAATTGTTAGTCGTATTATGCTAAATTGTTAAGTATCTTTCAAAATTTTCCCCTAAGAATCTACTCTCGGTTATTATTGTTTGGAATTTTTTAAATCTTGTGTGTTTTTTTTTATTCAAACTTTGCGAATTATTGCACAAAGTTTACCCATAGGTCAGGATTTAGGGAAAATTTCTGAAGAATACCTTCAAAATAAACCGAAGAGCTTGAAAAAAGGTTAATTGTGAAAATTAATTAAATTTTCAATCAATTTGTTCTTATGAAATGCAGATATTTCTTACATTTTGTGCAATTATAATAAAAATTGAGGTATCATTATTGGAAAATTTCAAGACTGTTATTCGAGTTTAAGTGAGACTGCTACATTGTACTTTATTATTTTATGCAATGAAATTAAAAAAATAAATGATTTATAAGTTGAAATTCTCATTACCGATTTAATTAGAAGAATTTTTACTAATTCAGATTTAGAGAGTATAAACCAGCCTTATTCCGGGCCTCCCAGCGCTGCCCCGGTTTACAGTTATTTTTTTATCACCACCCATTTCACAAATGGGACATGATCATAAAAGTCGCCTTACTGCTTAAAAAATTTAACGACAAAGTATATTTCCTTGTCTGAAGGAAAAGAATTAGTCATATCTTTAGCTCTTGTTTAAATCCTTCAAAGAACTCGGCACAAGTCGAAAGCTTCGGATTAAAACTTATCGTAAGGAACCACTTCGCGGAAGCGAAATAAAGGCATCGGCTTTGCTCGGTTCGCGAAATTGAATGTCAATCCTCTTAAATTTACACGCGTGGTCGCAGTTCTAAGCACTCATGTCCGTCGTGTTCTCACGCTGCAGCGGTTTACTTTGTTGTCGGAAAGGCCGAAATTATGCTAATTTAATTTATGCCGCGCGCTCGCGAGCATCCGATTCGTCGCTCACTTCCACAGACGCAAAAATCTATATGTATAGACAAAAATACATAGCCTAAGGTTATTCGCCAATGAATTAAGTAACTGCCGAACCGTGAGGTCCTACCTTGGCGTCTACACCGACTTTTGCTACTTTCGAAATGCCAGATTAATTAGTCGAGTTCATAGTCTGCTTTATGATTGTCTCGACTCCTGGCCACCCGTATTCAAAGAATTCTGTAAAAAGTATTGCAAATTATTACGCACGATCTGAGAAAATTATTGGACAACATGAAGATTTACGAGAAGCTCGACTCGAACGAATCGATCAGCAGTTTATTATTATTATCGCTGTTTTATCGCTACCGACCATACTTTTTGTGTACAAAGATTAAGATCGAGAGGCAGGTTCCAGTTTCGATTTATTGATTTTTTCGGAGATTTGTTCATCTTCTAAATTATGTCGTAGAATTATTCATTGAAAGATGATAGGATTATATGTTTCACAGTTAGTTATTCAAATGTCAGTAAACAGGTGATTGAATATTTACATAAATAGGTACTAAAAAGTTTGTTAAGAAATGTAGATTTCTTGAAAATTCCGTTTTTAATTGCTCAAAATAAAAGTAGGATTAATTAATTGGAATGCAAAAATTTGGACTAGCTACTTTCATAGTTAATCATGGTAAGTAGATGCGGCCGGGTTTAGTCAGACATGCTCTTCAGACTTGGACTTGCATTCACAACTAAGCGCCGAGCATAAATTAAAGTTTTTTTTTTGAAATTTTGAACCACGTATCCCCCTTCGTTAAGGCCCGTAAGTTTTTTTTGTGAATTCATTCAGGGGAAGGGTAGTTTCGTAAAATCTTACTATTTTTTATAAAGTAACAAAGTAGTTCGACTTTCAACCAGGTAATTGAATCTTTAAACAAAAAAGATGTATTCTCAACACAAATTATAATATTTCATATTTTAAACGAGAAAAAATTTCCATTTTAAATAAAAAACAGTTGAATTGAACCAAAAAATACCAATTTTCAACAAAATGGATAAATTGTTAACCAAAGCAGATTTATTTTCAACCAAATAGTTATATTTAAAACCAAAAAATATGAAATTTATACCAAAAGTGATGAATTTTCTGAGAAAAAATTTTTTAACCAAGAAATATTTTCCAATCAATGAAGAAAAAAACTTTAACCCGAAATGTTGGAATTTTTAAGCAAAAAGACGAGCTGCCGACAAGATGGTTCAACCAAGTTAATGAGTTTTCAACCAAGAAGAATGATGTTTTGCCAAAAATACGATATCTCAACAAAATATTTACATTTTTAATCAAATAGTTAAATTTTCATCCGAATGGTCGAATTTCCAGGTAAAAAGATTAAATTTCTGACAAAAAAGAGGGATTTTCATCAAATTACATACATTTTCAAACAAGGATATTAATTTTCTACCGAAAAAGACAAATTTTCAACCGAATCTGCAAAATTTTAAGAACTAGTTGAATTTTCAACCGAAAAGATTAATTTTCTATAAAAAAGTTTAATTTTCTACAAAATTATTGAATTTTCATGCCAAAACGACGAATCTTATCCAAAAGAACTAATTTTTCCACGAGCAAGATGAAAGATGTATTTTCAACTAAAATGATAAAAATGTACAAAAAAAATGAATTTTTGAGAAAGTTGTTCAACTTCCTGAATTCGACAAATTTTGAAAATAATTATTATTTCTTTTAAAAATGTTTTACCCCGATTCTAAAGTTCTAATCGTAATTTAGATTCAGGAACGTATATTTGCGAATATGAATTTGATACAAAAGAAATAAACACAATTATTTTGACATTTCTTCCTAAATTCAATTTTTAATCAATTAAAATTTTTCAATCAAAAAAAAATCTGCCCGCTTCGCGGGCACATTCTCATCGCGCGCTTCGCGCGCGGCTCGCTTCGCTCGCAAGTTTGAGCGCGCCTAGGGCGCGCGACTGTTGGATCTCGCGCTTCGCGCTCGATCATATATTTAACTCGCGCTTCGCGCTCGATTATGTATTCACCTCGCGCTACGCGCTCGGGCGTATTCACATCGCGCTTTACGCTCGATTCCTCTAGATCTTTGAACTTCGTGTTCGACTTCGATGAAAAGAAAAAGTTTATTTCTGAATATTAGAAAATTATCAAAACCTCTACATATGAAGTGATTGTTAAATTTGTTTTTATTTTAGACTGAAAAGGAAATTTATTTACTCAAGGTTCTATCGACCTTAAGGAACACATTCTCATCCAGATACTCGCGCTTCGCGCTCGATATTTGTTTTCAAATTCATTTGAACCTTCCGTTCCACGCTCGGTTCTGTGCACCGTATAATAGAAACAAAAAAGTTTGAGCGCACTTACGGCGCGCGATTTGGGCGTCGCGCTTCGCGATTTGTATTTGATTTCAAATCAAGAATAATTATATAAATTAAGCGACAAATTTTATTAGTTAAAATGTTATTTTAGATTTTCCGTTTTTCAAAAAAGTTATTTTTTTCATTTTGAATATATTCTTACGACGAAAATGGATTTTTCCAAAGTTTTCCAAAAATTTGATTTCTTTTACTGTCAATGTTATTTTCACGAATAAAATAAAAACTACGCGTCCTATCGAAACATGATGAATAACAAATTTGTACCTCTTCTTTGAATGAACAAATGTTGTCTTGGTCATGTTTTTCGTAGCTTGTGTTATTCGTCTAAAAATTTATTTTTTCTATTTTCAATGCTGTTTTTTATTGATAAAACAAAAACTACGCGTCATATCAAAAAGTGAATAATAACAAATTTGTAGATCTTTTTTAGGTGCATAATTTTGGTCCAGTCATCTTTTGTCGTATCTTGAATAGTTTCACAGCAAAATGGAATTTTTGATTTCTCATTATTTTGTTGTGCGATCAGAATTTAAATTTTTTATTTTTTGAAAAATTCAAAAAGTTATTATGAAAATATTGTAAGGTGTTCAAAAATCAACGTTTTTCTTCTCTTGACTTTTTTTCATAACGTGCGTTTTTCGGCTTAAAATGTTCATTTTCGTTTGTTTTTTGGAATTTTGAAAATGCTATAACTCTGGTAATTTTTTTTTTATCTGAAAAAGTCATTAGGATATTTTTTTCCTCTTTTTGCTTACTACTAACAACCGTCCATAGAATTTCCAAATCTTCAAAAAAAGTGTTCTCAAAAATTTTCAAAATGTGCTCACTTTTTGAATTTTCATCCGAAATAGCTGGTTAACGAACTTGTTCTTTCTTTTTAGGCCCTAAAAAAGTGTGCCAAAGCACAACCCAATCTGATTATTTTTTCGAAAGTTATCGTGCCTACAGACAGACAGACAGACAGACAGACAGACAGACAGACAGACAGACTGACAGACACCTTGGTAAAAACCTTTTTTTCTGGCTCAGGGGGTCTCAAAACGTGGAGATTTGATGAAAACCGACCAAGTCAAATTTTACATAAAACCAATACCTTCTCATTAGAATGAGAATGTAATAGAAGAGATTTCAATCAAATTGTTGTAGTTTCAAGCCGAGAAGACAAATTTTCAACTAAGCGGTTGAATTTTAAACCAAACAGAATGACTTTTTAACAAAATTGTTGAATTTTCAACAAAATAATTAAATTTTCAACCAAAAAAATTAATTCTTATTCAAAAATTGAATATACTTTCCAAACGACAAGAATGAACTTTTAACCAAAAATATTTGGATTTTCTTATTAGGGTTCTATTGATCCAGTTCGCATTTATTTGGGGAAACGAGAAAAATGGAAAAAACTGTAAAGGCTGGGTATAAATATATAGGAATTTCAATAATTTATAGATTTAAGTATAAAAGTTCAAATGAACATTGAAGTTCAGTTTTATTACTTTAAAAATATTAATTGAGAAAACTAAAAATTTTGCTTAATACACTTAAATTAGATCTTCAGTCCTTTTAATGTAAATAAAATTCCAATAAACAGCATAATTGCCAATATAGAAAATTGCATTAAGAATATAGAAAACGATGATGTAAAATTGAATATTAGGAAAACTACAACTCAATTAATTTCAAACCATAATTTTTAAAATAAATTTGATAACAAAAATAAAATTCTTGAACAAAGATGCAATGATATTGCTATCAAATTGGAAAATAAGGGATTGATCAATGAAAGCATGTCATATAGACTAAAATCACATAATAGTGTGGTTTCTAAAGCATATGCTCTCCCAAAGGTTCATAAACCTGATTTAAAATGGCGTTTAATTGTTTCTGCAGTAGGTTCTCCTACATATAATTTAGCAGAATATATTTCAAATTGTTTAAAACCAGTTTCTGGAAACACTCAAGCGTTTCTTAAAAATTATTGGGACTTAAAGGAAAAACTCAAAAGAATAAAGGAATAAAGATATAGAAGGCGCGTGGGCTTTATTGCGGGATACCATTGTTGAAACCGCGATTGAAGTGTGTGGTATGGCGAGGGTAGGAAGAAAGTCTGGCGATGCGTGGTGGAACGATGAAATTGCGGCAGCCCAACAAGAAAAGAAAGAAGCGTACAAAAGAACGTTGAACATGACAGGTCTTAGCGATGAGGAGAGAAATAGACTCAAAAATGATTACAGACACAAAAAGCGGAAAATTAAACGTCTAGTCAAAGAGAGTAAAGAGAAAACCAGATCAGAAGAAGAGAACAAAATAAAAAACTGCTTTGAAGGAATTATGAAACTATTATTTAAAGAGATGAAGGGAAGTAAAAGTACAGAGTTTGTTAGCATGAGAAACAGCAAAGGTGAAATGCTATATGATATAGACGGGATCGTAGACGCTTTAAAAGACTCTTTTAAAGAACTATTAGGAGGTGAAGATATAGGGCAACAAAACTACGACATTGAACATAATGCATTAGAAAACCCAATTGAAAAAGTCAGTGTCACTGAGGTCAGAGATATAATTAAGAACTTGAAAAATGGTAAGGCTGCTGGTATAGACAGTATTAGCGCTGAAATGCTTAAATACGGTGGCGAGTACATACCTCACAGGTTGTGCGAATTGATAAATTTATGTTTCGAGACAGGAGAAGTCCCAGACGATTGGAGAAAGGCGATTATTGTACCAATATATAAAAAGGGAGATAAAAGCAACTGCAGTAATTACAGAGGTATCAGCCTACTAAGTACCGTAAGTAAAATATACTCAAAAATACTTATTCGTAGGGTAATGGAAATTACAGAAGAGAAGATATGGGAAGTCCAAAGTGGATTTATGCCAGAAAGATCATGTACAGATCAGATATTTAGCCTAAGACAGATCACAGAAAAAAGCTTGAGAGTAGGAAAGAAAGTTTTCTGTGCATTTATTGATCTAGAAAAAGCATTCGACACGGTAAATAGAAGTAAACTTTGGGAAGTCCTTAAAGAGTATGGAGTGAATGGAGGGCTCATACAAGCAATAAAAACAATATATACGGGTAGTAAAGCAAGTGTAAGGGTAAATGGGAAACTGAGTGACTGGTTCGATACTATGCAAGGCGTGAAACAAGGATGCGTTATGTCCTCGTGGCTATTTATCATATTCATGGATAAGTGTCTAAGAACTGCCCTCTTCGACGAAAAAGGTATAGATCTCGCAACCGTCAAAGTACGTGGGTTGGCTTTCGCAGATGACAAGATTGTTATGGCAGAATCAGTCGAAGACTTGCAAAGAATGTTGAATAAACTTAACACAAGCATGAAGAACATGGACCTCAAAATTAACGTGAATAAAACGAAAGTCATGGTGTTTGAGGGAAAAAGTGAGAAAACAATATGCAACATTGTCCTAAATGATGTGAGATTAGAACAAGTTGACAAGTACGTATATCTAGGTAGTCTATTCACTAGCGACGGAAAAATAGATGGGGAATTAGATAGGCGCATAAATAAGGGTAAGCAGGTTATCGGTAGAGCAGGGTCCATCCTCACAAATAAAAACATATCAAAAAAGGCTAAAATGGCCATACATAATTCCATATTCGTACCAACTGTACTATACGGTAGCGAGGCATGGACCTGTCAAGAAAAGGACAGGAGTAAAATCAACGCGATCGGCATGAAACCTCTGCGCATAATATGCGGAAAAACACTGATGGACAAAGTCCGAAACGAGATAATCCTCAAAGAATGTGGTACAGGAGAGACGCTAGTTGACATATGGGAAAGAAATCAGTTAAGATGGTTCGGACATCTTGAAAGAATGAAAGATGAACGACTGACGAAGCAAGTATATAAAGGTAAAGTAAATGGCAGAATGCCCAGAGGTAGACCGCCGAAAGAATGGTTAGAATCTGTAAAGGAGACATTAATCCGAAGAGACATAAGAAGTCATAGGAACAGAAGAGCTTGCATGAAGAAATGCATGGACGTAAAGGAAGCTAGAGTAGTATGCCAGGACAGAAAAGTGTGGCGACAAATAGTTTATAAACAGAGTGACAATAGAGTGAATGATGCCTGAAACAAAGACCTTGGATACTAATGGGCCCAAGTGGGGAACCATACATAACAATTTTGTGAGGCTCCTCACTTGGGGTGATCGCTAGAGAGATTGATCAGCAACCTGGGTCGGAGCAGTGTTGCGGAGTGAACGTGTCATTTGAATAAGTAACACGAAAACTCCAGATCAATCTAAAATATCTATACCTAACACATATATACCTATATACCTATCTATCTTATACCATATAACGACCTACTTTACACCTATATACCTATCCCAAACTACTTTCCAACCGAGCAAGTCACGCCTACCCGGAAAGGGAAATGGCCTAATGGTATAATAATAAAAGTTCCTAATTCACATTCAATATTTTCACTCGATATAGGGTCAATGTATGACAACATTCCATGGAAACTTGCATTAGATTGCATTGAAGAAAAATTAAATATTATAAAAACTTAACAAAAGTCACGAAAAACGAATTTCTAATTGCTACTAGAACCGTGTTAAATAATACAATATTTTCTTTTAACAATAAATTTCACAAACAAATTTCAGGTTGTCCAATGGGCTCTCCTTTATCTCCTATTGTAGCAATTTTAGTAATAGAGAATCTTGAAAAAAGGGCCTTTGATAATTTAAGTTTTACTCCTAAAAATAAAAAATTGATTAGCATTTCGAACTCGAAAGTTCATTGCCTCACTACCCGATTCGGGTAGTGTATCTAGGTGGATAAATACTACCAGTGTGGGTCCACCACACCCACGACGGGTCAACAACATGCAGTATTCCCCTGAACGGTCTCCCATCCAAGTACTAACCGCGCCCAACACTGCTTAACTTCAGTGATCTAACGGGAACTGGTATTTTCAGCGTGGTATCGCCGTTGACGATTTACTCCTATTTATAGTTTTACTCCTATTCTCTAAAAAAGATTCATGGATGATATCCTGGCTATTATTCCATCGAACGAAATAAATGAATTCATAAATATTTTCAACAATTTAGAAGATTCAATTAAATTTACTATAGAAAAAAAACGAATAATTCAATAACATACCTTGATTTATTAATCATTAAAACTCCGGAAGGAAACCTAATCACAAACCGTATGACCAAATTAATTTTATTCATGAAGAATAACTACGTTACTATATACTAATTGTTATTAACCAATTTTATTTTCTAAAACTAGTAAAATTAGGTTTCCACGTTTATTTAATCAACAGAATTTATATTTTATATGTAAATTCGTTCACTAAGTTTATAAAATCTCAGTAAGTTTTTAGGAAGATCTTCAACAAACCACTCAAGACATATTTAGAAGTAAATATTTGTAATACAACAAACGTTCGTACAGACAGGACGAATTAACTGTGTCAAGTAGATATATTCAGCTACAGCCAGACACACTTAAATTAAGAGTTTCAGTTTAATTCTGAAATAATTCTTCAATGTTCAGTTATAAAACTTGGGTAATCAGGGTGGCTGAAGGTCAGGAAAAACGTGGAAATTACGTAAAAATCGTGGAATTTTAAGGGTCAAGGAAAGTCAGAGAATTTCCGTAAGAGAGGCTCTTTAAATAACTGTCAAGGATAATAAATTTGAAATTTAAAATTTTTGTTTAAAATTGTTTTATTTTGTTTATAAATGATTCTATGTTGGAAACCTTACATGATTTAAATTCTGGGGTTTGAATATTAATGGTCAGGGAAAAAATATCGAATTTTGAAAATAAAGTTTTGCGGCCACCGAGATATAATATTCTTGTCAGTCATTTATTTACCTGATATTCCTGCTTCTTTTTTTCAGTTAGTTCCTCCTGACCATTATATTTGAGTTTCAAATTTAATTATTTGGTAGAAAATTCAACTACATTGTTTAAAAAAATCCTTTTTGTGTTACAAATTCAACATTTTAGTAAAAAATTAACTTCTTGTTAAGAATTAATATTTTTGTGTTGGAAATTAAACTGAAGTCTTTCTTGATTGATGATTCGACTCTTTTTTTTATTCGTCGTTTCTGTTTAGAAATGCATCCGTTTTATTAGAAAATTCATCTTTTTTGTATAAAACTTCAACCTTTTGATTGAAAATTAATCTTCCTTGTTGAGGATTGAACTATTTAGTTGAAAATTCACCTTTTATAGTGGAATTCAACTGTTTTTTATTTTAACTTGAAATATTGTTTGGTTGAAAGTTAAACAACTTGATAGAAGCTTAAACCCCTTTGTTAAAAATTATCAGCTGTTTTGTTGAAAATTCGTCCTTTTGGATTAGAAATTAATATCCTCTACTATAAAAAACTTGTATAGTAGAAGAGTCACCTCAAGTTTGTATTTTTAACAAATTTCGAAATATTGTGAGAAAGCTTGATATTCCCTCAAATTTTTATTTCTCATGAAACTTCCTTGGAATCCTTCAAGATACCTGAAATATTTCCAATCATTAAAAATTTTTGAAATACCTTGAAATTCATTAGGATACCTTTATTGCAAGGCTTCAAAATACCTTAAAATTACTTCTAAAGGACGTTAAAATCTGTTAAAATCTATTGACGCTTCTTTAAATCTTTTAAAACGTTCTAAAACCTTTGAAATTCCTTAAAATCTTTACAATTTTTAAAAATGTTTGCAAATACCTGGAAATGTTTGAAAATGTGTTCAAATCTTTGAAATTTCTGAATTCTTGTAAATAAATTCTTTGAACTTTTATTAGAATATTATAAAATCTCGTGAAATTGCACAAAATCTAATGATATTTCTTGATATCCTTAGAAAAAATGAAACAGCTTATTGAGAGAATTTAAAATCCTTTAGAATTACTGAAATCCTTTGAAATCTCAAAAAATAACGTGAAATCAATTGAAATTCTTTTGAAATCCTTTGAAACTTTTAGAAAACTTCAAAAATCCCTTATAATCTTTTCAAATATCTCAACTTAGCCCGATGAACTTATAAATATTGAAAGATTTTGAGGGTAATAGTGATTGCAAAAATTGTGAGAAAACTTTGTTTTCATGCCTATTTCTTTACAGAATGATGGAAAAAATCAAAATACTAATCTAAAGTCGGGACCCTCACTTCTTATGATTTAAACTCGCCCAAAAAAATCTCTGAATTATTTAATAAAAAGAATCGGAAAGCACAAAGTCTTCCCAATTTAACGATATGATTATTTTTATCCTATAAAATTGTTGTCAATAGTTAGAGAGCGAGACATCCCAAAAACAGGGGTTTTTGTCCTCCCCCATCAAGCGCCTTTCGTTTAATGGTTCCGAATGTGAAATTTTGTGATGTGAGTGCAGTTCAATAGTTAAATTTATGATAAAATCATTTCCACGCGAAAAATATTATTTTTAACATTTCTGACATTAATTAGTGTTGGCGCGTGGGCGGCACATCAGGATGAGTGGTAGAAAAATATTACCCTTTCGATGACAACAGCAACTCTGTTGTCACATCTGTTCAGGGGAGTCGGCTGCTTCTTGAGGTACTATTGTCATCGAAAGGGTACTTTTTGCTACCACTTGTCGCGCTTAGCCGCCCACGCGCCATTACTGATTAAAGTCAGAAATATTAACTGCACTCGCATCTCAAAACTACACATTCAGAACCATTAAACTGCTTCCTATCTTTATTTGTTCTCAAGATAAAGTATTTGTGAATAAATCCCCGTAAAACGTAAATTGAATATTTTACAATTTTTAAAAATGTATTGTATTAAAGAATGTTGAAAAAATATCTGTGAATTTTTTCAGATTTTCTCTAACATCATCTTCGTTCTGAGAACCAGTACAAGTAGACTCTTGAAAAAGGAGGTTGAAAAATTCCGTTTTTCATGTTTTTCCCTCTAATTATTGACCAACATTTTTAACAGAAAAGATTAAACTTCAACCAAAAACAGTTTCATTTCGAACGAAATAATTGAATTTTTTAGAAGATTTTTTAATTCTTAAAAAAAGGTTAATTTTAAATCCAAAAGGACGAATTTTCTGTCGAAATAGACGAAATAGAAATATTCAACAAAACAGTTGAATTTTCAACCAAGAATGATGATTTTTTAATAAAATAAGTGAAATTACAAAAATGAATTTCCAACCAGATAGTCTTATTTTGAAACAAAAAACTATTAAACTTTCACCAAAAGTAGTTGAATTTTCAATACGAAAATTGGAATTTTCGACAAAAAGACGAATTCTCAATGAAAAAATAAATAGTTGGTATTTCAACACTAACAAACACCGACTTTAAAAAAAAAGTTAAATTTTCAACCAGAGTAGAATTTTCAGAAAAAAAAATTAAACAAAATAGTTTAATTTCTAACCAAATAGTTTAACTTTTAAACTACAAAGATGAATTCTTAACAAAAACGACGAATTTTCAACAAAAAAAAAATTAATTTTCTACCAAAAAAGGACAAATTTTCAACAAAATAAACCAATTTGCAAACAAATAATAACATATATTTTCAACCGAATAGTTGAATTTTCTACTAAAGACGATAAATTTCCATCCAAAAATGGATTAGTTAAATTTTCAGATAAACAAATTAATTTTTGTAGAAAAAAAGGATTTTTAACAAAATAGTTAAGTCTTCAACCAATATAATAAATTTGGAGAAAAATGGTTTAATTTTCAATCAAAAATTAAGAAGATTTGGAATTTCTACCAAAAAAGATAAATTTCTTGAAAAAAGATGAATTTTCAACGAAAACTGGAATAGTTAAACTTTCAGTAAAAAAAATTGAATGCAAAAAAATGATTTTCGATAGAATAGTTCAATTTTCAACAAATAAAATGAGTTTTTAACAAAGTAGTTCCATGTTCAACCAAGATGTTGAATTTTAAACCAAAAAAGATGAATTTTTAATAAAAATTTAATAATTGAATTTTCAACTAAAATCTATCAATTTTCAGCCAACCAAGCAGTTGAATTTTTAATGGAGAGAATAAATTTCCTAATAAAAAAGAGATGAAATTACAAAATGAAACGAATTTTCAATAAAATAGTGAAATTTTCAA
This sequence comes from Andricus quercusramuli, assembly GCA_932178445.1. Taxonomy (NCBI): domain Eukaryota; kingdom Metazoa; phylum Arthropoda; class Insecta; order Hymenoptera; family Cynipidae; genus Andricus; species Andricus quercusramuli. The sequence continues at coordinate 407,197 of CAKNXH010001960.1, forward strand.
CCAAAGAGTTGAATTAAAAAAAAAATCAACAACATATGTAGTTAAATTTCAACCAAATAGTTTAACTTTTAACCTACAAAGATGAATTCTTAATGAAAACAAAGAATTTTCAACAAACAAAATTCATTTTCTACCAAAAAAGACAAATTTTTAACAAAATGAACCAATTTGCAAACAAATAATTTAATTTTCAACTGAAAATGAATTATTTTCAGTGAAAAAGATTTCAACTAAATAGCTGCATTTTCAACCCGAAATTATTAATTTTCCACCAGAGAAGCGAATTTTCTAATCATAAAGACGAATTTTCAACAAATAGAGATTTTCTTCCAAGACAGGAGAAAATTTCGAAGAAAGCATTGAACATTCAAGCCAAAAGACAGCATTTTCAACCCAAAAATACGAATTTTCAACAAAAAAGTTTATTTTTAACCAAAAAATTGCAGTTTTAATCAAAAGAGAGAAATTTTTTACCACCAGGATTAGTTTTCTTTAATAAAGACCAATTTTTGACTTGAAAAGATTAAATTTCATCAAAAAAAAATGGAACAGTGACATTCGTAGGTTAAAAAATTAATTTTTAATTAAAAAAAGAATTTTCAGCAGAATATTTAAATTTTCAATCAGAGATCAACACTTGAACAAATAAATTTTTAACAAAGTGGTTCATGTTTTACCCAAGTGATTGAATTTTCAATTTAAAAATATAAATTTTCAGCCAAAAATGAAATATTTACTTTTTAGTTAAAAAAGATTATTTTTTAACCAAAAATGGTTTAATGGGTTTAATAAAAATGGTTGAATTGGCAACCAAATAAATTTCTAACAAGAACATTATTTCAGAGTAGTCCCAAACTTTATTTTGAAAATTCTCTAACTTTACCCCAACCAATTTTTTATTTCCCCTGACCATTAATATTAAAATACCAGAATTTTACTCTTGTAATATTTTTCGGAATAGGGTCTTTTAGAAACGGAACGAAACAATATTTCAGATAAAAAATTAAAATTTTCAAATTTAATAATTTATTGTAAGAAAACCCTCTACTGTAAAAGATTACTTCTTTAAAAAACTTGACTTTTCAACAAAATAATTAAATTTTCAATAAAATAATTGAATTTTCAATCTCAAAAGATGAAGTCTCAACAAGAAAGTCTAATAGTTGATATTTCAAACAAAAAAATGAAATTTCATAAAAAAAAAGTAACTTGAAAAACAAGAAGACGACATGTCAACAAATAAAAATTTTTCAGTCATGAAAAAAAGTGTATCTAAATTGTCGAAACTTCAAGCCAAGACATAAATTTGCTGTACAAAAAATTAAATTTTCAACCGCGAAATATGAATTTTTAGAAAAGAAAAAAAAATTTAATAAAATAGTTAAAGTTTCAACCAATGAGATAAACCTTCATGAAAAAAAATCAACAAAGTAGTTTAACTTTTAACCAGGAGGTTGAATTTTTAATTTAAAAATATCAAGTTTCAACAAAATAGTTAAACTTTAAACCAAAGAGATGAATTCTCAACAAAAATATGAATCTTCAACAAAAAAGTGATTTCTTAACAAAGTGGTTCAACCGAAATTTTTAAACAAAGTAGCTGAATCCTCAAGCAAAGAAGAATAATTTTCAAACTAACAGTTGCATTTTTATCCAAGAGAGATGAAATTTTTATCCAAAAAAGAATTTATTCACTTTTCAATATCAAAATATGAGTTTTAAACAGGAAGTAAATTTTTTACGGAAATAGTTGAATTTTCAACCCAACTAGACGAATTTTCAACAAAAAAAAGAAAATACTGAAAAAAAAAAGAAATATAAATACAAGGAAAATAAATTACTAATAAGAATAATATATCAGTTAATATTCAATTACCAGAATGTTAAACTTGTAAAATGTTTAACCTAGAATCTTTTATAAACGGAATAAAACAATTTCATATTTATTCTTCTTGACAGTTATTTAAAGTTATAGAAATTTCACTGACTTTTACCAAATTTTTTTGTTAATTCCCTGACCAATATAATTCCCTGACTTTTTTTTTAATTGTTGTTGGCTAGGTTCGTTTTTCACTCTCCAGGTTTCTTTGGCGCGTACAGATTAAATTCACATCAATTTTCTGTACAATTATTTCTATTTATTTGTTTCATTTGCAAATTTCCAAAAATTACGTTCATGAATGAACGCCCCCCCCCCTTCCGTAACGAATCGTAACAAAATATCTCGACCCCTCCCTCCCCCTTGAACTGTTACGTAATTTAAGTACGGTCCCTTACGTAATTGATGGATGACCCCTCACGAAACTTGAATAATTTAATGTGTCAAGTTCGTAAATTTATAGATCGGGGATGAGGTCCTCTTGAGTAAAGAGGAAGTGTTGTTGGTTTGGTTAAATGGAACGCGGACAATACTTTTATCGATTGAGGTGAGAAAAGGTGTAAAAATAAGGCAGTAAGTGGTGTGACGTAAAAGGAAGCGAGGTTGGCAGCCCCAGCCCCTCATTCCAGTGGTTTCAACCCCGGGGAAGCTCCGAGAATAAGAGTATAGAATGGTCCTGAGATCAGCAGCCGCATCCGACTGACTCCCGAGAAGGAGCCAGCACGGCGCCCCAGTCCCCGCGACTTTGACCCACATCATATCGTTCTCGTTTTTGCCTTTGCCTCCTTCCACGTTCCTTCGCAGCCCTCCCGAGACTATTATCTTAATCCTGCACACATCTACTTCAAGACCTTCTTCAAGGACTGGAAGCACCTCACCGACCTGTAAGAGTCAACCTCCTGATCCCTCCTCCAAGTCTCTCCTCGAATGGTTCATTCATTCCAGTTTAAAGGGACGATAAACTCGCGGAACTTTCTTTCGAGGTTCTAATCAGCTGGCTGCGAATTATATGTAGATAGTTATTTAGAGGTTGTCAAGTAAACTTATTATTCGATAAATTCGGTATGAAAATTTACAATTTATTAGATTCAATTTCAAGAAGGGATTTCAAAAGATTTTTGAAAAACTTTGGGGAATTTAAAAAGATTCCAAGGAATTTTTAATTGAATTTAATCATTTGAAGGGATTTCAGAGGATTCAAGGATTTGAAATATTTTAAGGAATTTAAAACGATTCCCAGGAATTTTCAGTTGATTTCAATAATTTGAAGGGATATTAAAGCAATTGATCACTTCAAGGGAATTTCTGAAAGCTTCAAGGAATTTTTAATTGATTTCAATCACTTGAAGTGATTTCAATGTATGTGAAATATTTTAGGGAATTTCGAAAGATTCTAAGGAATTTTCAATTGATTCCAATCAGTTGAAGGGATCTCAAAGGATTTGAAATATTTTATGGAATTCAATAAGATTCCAATGAATTTTTTATTGATTTCAATCATTTAAGGGCATCTCAAAGGATTTGAAATATTTTAGGGAATTTCAAAAGATATAAAGGAATTTTTAATTGATCTCAATAATATGAGGAGATGTCAAAAGATTTGATAAATTTTAGGGAATTTAAAAAGATTCCAAGGAATGTTCAATTGATTTCAATCATTTGAAAAGATCTCAAAGAATTTGAAATATTTTAGGGAATTTAAAAAGATTCCCAGGAATTTTTTGTTGATTTCAATAATTTGATGTGGTTTCAATGTATGTGAAATATTTTAGGGAATTTCAAAAGATTCCAAGGAATTTTCGAATAATTCCAATCACTCAAAGGGATCTCAAAGGATTTCAAATATTTTAGGGAATTCGAAAAGATTCCAAGGAATTTGTAATTGATTTCAATCACTTGAAGGGATCTAGAAGGATTTTGAATATTTTCAGGAATTTAAAACGATTCCCAGGAATTTTTAGTTGATTTCAATCATTTGAAGGGATATCAAAGGAATTGATCAATTCAAAGGAATTTCTGAAAGCTCCAAGGAGTTTTTAATTGATTTCAATTACTTAAAGTGATTTCAATGTATGTGAAATATTTTAGGGAATTTCAAAAGATTTAAAGAAATTTTTAATTGAATCCAATCACTTAAAGAAAGGGATCTCAAAGGATTTGAATTATTTTAAGGAATTTAAAACGATTCCCAGGAATTTTTAGTTGACTTCAATAATTTGTGGGGATATCAGAGGAATTGATCAATTCAAGGAAATTTCTGAAAGCTCCAAGGAATTGTTTAATGATTTCAATCACTTAAAGTGATTTCAATGTATGTGGAATATTTTAGGGAATTTCAAAAGATTCTAAAGAATTTACAATTGATTCCAATCAGTTGAAGGGATCTCAAGGGATTTGAAATATTTTAGGGAATTCAAAAAGATTCAAAGGAATTTGTAATTGATTTCAATCATTTAAAGGGATCTCAAAGGATTTGAA
>CAKNXH010001960.1:419963-432749 GCA_932178445.1 Andricus quercusramuli
AATGAAAAATTTGAATTTTCTACTTACAAAGATAAATTTTAAACAAAAAATGTAATAGTTGATATCTGAATCACAAAGATGAAATTTTTACCAAAGAGAATGAATAATGAAACCAAAAATACGAATTATCAAAAAATACATGAATTTTCAAACAATAAGTTGGATTTTCCACTAAAAAAGTTCAATTTTCAAGCAAAAATGGTGAAATTAAATTTTTTATTTAAATAATTCAACAAAAAATACGGATTTTTAACAGGCTAGTCAAATTGACAGCCAACAATATGAATTTTCAACTAAAACGATGAATTTTTTTTTTTTTAAATACGAATTTTCTGTAAAACAGTTGAATTTTCATCAAGGAAGTTTATTTTCACGTAAACGGTTGTATTTTTATTAAAAAAAAAAGAGGAAATCTTATACCAAGAAGATTAGTTTTCTACCAAAAAAGACGAATTGTCAGCTAGAAAAAATTAACTTTTAGACAAAAAGGGAAAAGTTACATTTTGATTCAAAAAATTTATTTTAAATAAAAAAACGAATTTTAGATAAAATAGTTGAATTTTCAACTTCAACCAAGAAATAAAGTTTTAACCTGGACTAAGAAAATTAATTTTCAAACAAAAATTTCAACTGTTACCTAATTAGTTGGATTTTTAATGAAAGAAGATCAATTTTTAACAAAGTAGGTAAACTTTCAACCAAATAGATAAATTTTCAACTTAAATGATGAACCTTTAACTAGAATGGTTAAATTTTAAGTTTAAAAACTTAATTTTCAACAACAAAAAAACTAATTTTCAACGACTATACAAAAATTACCAATTTTTCCCTGACCGATGTCATCTTGTAATATTTGAAACACAAAATGTTTTATAGATGGCATAAAGCAATTTCAGGTTGAAATTTAAAAATTTCTAATTTATTTATTTATTTTAACCAAGAGAGACGGTCAATTTTTATTGACCCTCACCATGAACATTTATTTGAAGATCAGCATTTTCATCATGTAACATTTTTAACATATTACAATTTTAAAGTGCCTACTATAGAAATTTCCTGACTTTTCCTGAACAATATTTTGCCCTGATTTTTCCCTGATTTTCAGGCGTTTTTGAACGTAGGACCACCCTGTTTTAAATTTGTTCATATCTGTAATAAGACAGCCACAAAAAAATAGTTTTTCGGGCCTGAAGGTCAGACCATGTTATATGTTTATTGGGTCGCTGAATCCGAATCCGAGGTCCAAAAAACCCCAGCGCGTCAGGGTTCTGACATAACCTCATAAAACCTCATAAGATTTTATTTTTCCATGTCCGGGGGGTCAGACTATGTTTATTATATGTTTTTGGGGTCGCTGGATCCGAATCCGCAAGTCCGGGTTTTGATTTTCAAAGAAACTCGTGAAATTTATTTATCCGACTTACGTGTGTCTGCCACTCAGAGAAATGTCCTCTTGTAACAAAAGGATGTTTCTTGAACCAGATGGAATTTCCTTTTAAATTTCAGGTTGAGAGGATTCGGACGACGGATTCGGATCCAGCGACCCCAAAAACATATAGTGAACATGGTCTGACCCCCGGACTCGGGGAAAAAGTTTTATGAGTTCTTATGAGGTAATGTAAGAACCCTGACGTGCTGGTGTTTTTTGGACCTCGGATTCAGATTCAGCGACCCCAAAAACGTATAGTAAACATGGTCTGACCCCCAGACTCAGAAAACAAATTTTATGAGGTTTTTTGAGGTCGTGTCAAAACCCTGATGTGCTGGGGTTCTTTGGTCCTCGGATTCGGATTCAACGACCCAAAAAACATATAATAAACATGGTTTGACCTTCAGGCCCGAAAAACTAATTTTTTTCTGTGGCTGCGTAATGAACTAATTATTTAGGCTCAATTACAAGTAAATAAAGATACATCAATTGAATAAAAAGGAGTCAACATTTCTTATATCTTTTCCATTTAAGCAATATACAAGGAAAATCTTCGTTTTTTACAGTCGGATTTTTACAACGCGTCCATACTTCTGGCAGTCGACCGCTATAAATTAATACTAATCTTAGCACTCCAGCGCGGATTTGTGACTTCGCAGCGGATTTATCGGGATTCGAGTAACTCTCTCGAACTTATCTTCGACCGTTTCTCATTGTCGCAAACCAATTCTTTGCGCACATTCACGAAATTTGCTGCGATGGCTGTAGAAACGAAAAGTATTATCTCCTTAAGCCACAACAGTACCCATGCTTTCAAATGAAATTTGTGTAGTATTCCTTAAAAAAAAATTAAGCATTTCTTTCCTGTTTATCCTCATGAACTTATTTCTTAAATTTGTCAATTGAAATTACTCATTTTATCATTACTTTTTATGTTTTTCAAATTATTATAATTTTTCCAAGCAGTGTTTTCCTCAATATGATAAACTTCAGACATATATGGGAGTCCATGCTATCTCCCAATTAAAAAAGAAAAAAATTTGGTTGTAAAAATGGTTTAAACTATTCTTAAAATTAATAAATTACGGGTATTATTGATACAGGGAGAAGGTGTCTACTTCATAATAAAAATAAATTATTACTTTATTAATAATTATAATTATTATAGTTATAATTGTTATATAATTATTAGTTTTAAAATGTTTAAATTCTAACAAATGAAGGCATTGCATGATTCAAAAAAATCCTTATTCAGGATTGCTACAAAATATCAATTTTGAAATGTTTTCACTGACTTTTCCATTACCAACTTTTCATTTTCCCTCACCGCTATGAATTTCTCTTTTAGGGATAAAAAAACCTTATATCTAGGATATCAATAATGTTGACGCAAAAAATTTGTCAATATATTAACTTTCAAACAAATAGTTGGAATTTCAACACAAAAAGATAAATTTTGAACCAGAAATGAAAGAATTAAATTTTCAGTTCAAAAAATTATTTTTCTACGTAGAAAAGAAATAATTTTCAACAAAAGACATAAGTAAATAACCAAAGTTTTAATAAGAAGCATTTTAATTACACCAATAAATACAAATTTTCATCAAATTAGTTGAATCTTCAACCACGACAGACTACTTTTCAAACAAAAAAGAGAAATTTTCAAAAAAAGAGTTGAATTTCCAACCGCAAGAAAGATTTTTCAGTTAATACAGAAAAAAAACCTTACGCAAAATGTTGAATTTTCAACACGAAAGTATGAATTTTCAGCTAAAAAAGATGAATTTCCAACAAAATGAATGTATTTTCAACTGATAAATTTACAAGCAAAAATGGAACAGTTACATTTTCATTTGAAAAATGAACATTCAACTAAAATAATGAATTTTCAACAAAATAGTTCAATATTCAACCAAAGAAATGAATTTTTAACTAAAATAATGAATATTCAACAAAAAAATTAATTTTAAAACAAACATTTAAATTATCAAACCAAAATAGGAACTTTATAACAAAAGAGACAAATTTCCAACAAAATTCATGAATTTTCAATAAAAAAAAACTTTAATTCAATTTAATTAATCAAATTCAATTAAATTTTAAAAAATTAAATTATTTTCAAAAATTAAATTAAGTTAAATATATTTTTAGTTAGTAAAATAAATTTAAAAAAAACGAATTTCTAACCAAAGAAATTAATTTTTGACCAAATAACATACATTTTCAACAAAATAGTTAAAATTTTAACAAACCAGACGAATTATTAACTAGGAAGATCAAAATTCTATTAAAAAAAGATACATTTTTCATAAAAAAATGGAATAGTTAAATTTTTAGTTGAAGAAATGAAGTTTTGACTAAAATAATGAACCTTTAATAAAAAATGTGAATGTTTAACCGTGTTAAATTTCCGAACCAAAAGATTAATTTTTCAGTAAAAATTTTCAACAAAATTCATATATTTTCAACATAAAAAAACGAGTTTCCAGCATAATTGTGCTTTTTTCAATCAAATAAATAAATTTTCATCCAAAAAGATAAAGTTTTAACAAATAAAATCAATTTTCTACCATAAAGACGAATTTTCAACCAAATACTTAAATAGGGTTGTTTCCAAAGTCAGATATCACTTTTCTAATGAATGGATCTTATAGCTTATAAAATTCTAATTTTAAAAACGCCCATAAAATATTTGTTACATATTGTATACTATTTTTAATTTAATGTTGAAATTTGAATTTTCTATCACGATGTCGATTGGAGGGCCCCTCTGACGTCAAAGGGGTCGGATTTTCCACCAATCACAGCTTATGTGTCAGTGGTTCTCAAATATCTTTTTCTGTGCCGATGTTTTGTTTTTGGTTATCTGCACGTCGAAAATAGAAGTCGCAAAATATTATTTAAAAAAAAGTCAAAGGAAGGTTTCGTAAAAGCCAATAGCGGAAATCTACCGAAAATAGATATGTTTATGGTAGCGGAGTATTTTAAGGGTAATTGTGACTTCGTAAGTGCAGAAATACGAGGAGTGAAAGTGCAACGGTAAAGCGCATTTATAAATATATTATTTCTAACAATTATTGTACAATTATAGTTTGTCATAATTGAATAAACTTCTGAATACGTGAATTTTGTATTTTATATATAAAAATGTGTTTTCCATAATACGAACATGTCCATGTATGTACGTATCTTATAGGTTATGTTTCGCTACTGTGATATAGAAGTTTTTGTTAGTGTCAAAAATGAAAATACTTTTTTGCACAAATTTTCTTTTCACAATAAATTAAGCTATCAAATAAAAATAGTTAGAATTGACACCTGACAGTGGCCTAACCTCTTTACCATAAATTTCGTTAGTTTACTTCAAAGCCACATCGTCACATTGATAATTATGAGAACCTCTGAGTCACGTGACACCAACTTGAATAAGTGTTTTCCCGCCTTCAATTTTTAATAATTTTTTTCTGTTGAATGACTCAACAGAAAAAAAATTTGGAACGCACATTGAGTTTAGATTAAAATTAGGTATTAAAAAATGATGTTATCTAAAATTGTGAAACAACCCTATTATCAACCCGAAAGATGAACTTTAGAAGAAAAATGACCAATTACCTACAAAATTCATGAATTTCCAATAAAAATTTTTTTATTAAATTGAATTTATTAAATTAAATCAAATTAGAGAAATTAAAATGAATTGAATAAAAAAAAATATGATATTAAAATGTTTGTTTAGAAAATTGAATTCAATAAATTTTCAGTTAGTAAAATCAATTTAAAAAACGAACTTCTAACCAGAAAAATTAATTTTTAACCAACTAAATTAAATTTTCAACGAAATAGTTAACTTTTTAATAAACCACAGGAACTTTTAAGTAATCAGATCAAACTTCTATTAAAAAAAGATAAATTTCTCATAAAAAATGAAATAGTTAAATTTCCAGTTAAAGAAATAAAGTTTTGACTAAAATGAGGAAACTCCAACCAAACATGTGAATATTTAATCGAGTTAAATTGCCAACTCAAAAGATACATTTTCAACATAAAGAAACGAGTTTCCAACATAATTGTGCTTTTTTCAATCGAATAAATAAATTTCCAGTCAAGAAAAAAGTTTTAACAAATGGAGTTAATTTTCTACAAAAAAGACGAATTTTCAACCAAATACTTAAATTATCAACCCGAAAGATGAACTTTATAACAAAAAAGACAAATTTCCAACAAAATTCATGAATTTTAAATTTGAAAAAATGTTAATTCAATTAAATTAATCAAATTAAATTAAATTAAGTTAAGTTAAATTTTTAAAAATAATTATATTTAACAAATTTTTTAGAAAATTAAATTAAATTTAGTTTAATAAATTTTCAGTTAGTAAAATGAATTTAAAAAAACGAACTTTTAACCAGAAAAATTAATTTTCAATCAACTGAATAAAATTTTCAACGATATAGTTAATTTTTTAACAAACCAGAGGAATTTTTAAGTAAGAAGATCAAACTTCTATTAAAAAAACGTACATTTTTCATAAAAAAAAATGGAATAGTTAAATTTTCAGTTGAAGAAATGAAGTTTTGACTAAAATGATGAACCTTTAATCAAAAATGTGAATGTTCAACCCAAATAATTGTGCTTTTTTCAATGAAAGAAATAAATTTTCACCCAAAAAGATAAAGTTTCAACTAACGAAATTACTTTTCAACAACAAATACGAAATTTCAACGAAATAGTTAAATTTTCAACTAAACAAATGAATGTTCAACAAAGGAGATGAATTTTCAACAGAACATGGAATAGTTGAATTTTCAGCTAATAAAAGTAAGTTGAAAAAAAATGTTTCAACAAAACAATTGAATTTCCAAACAAAAAGAATGACTTTTTTACAAAATTGTTGAAGTTTCATCCCAATAATAAAAACAGCTTCAATTTCAGTTTATTTTAAATTCCCCGAACCAGTCAGGTTTTTCCTGACATTCCCTGACTTTTCCTGCCCAGTTTTATATTCCCTGACTTCCTGTACTTCCCTGACCTGTATTAACCCAGTTACTGTTAAAACTAATCACATGTCTGCAAACCACTATCGCACCGTCATTTATTAAAGTTCCTGGCTCGAACCGAAGATTTGGGGGTGCAAACTATAAAATTGGCAGAGACCTGGAGCTGAGCACCCCTTGTGCCAATCTAACGTAAGAGGTGATGTAGGAACGAGGGAGGCGAAGGAGATAAAAGGGGACGAGAATACGGAGGAGTTTGAGGACGAGGATGGAAGAGGTGCGAGCGAGAGTGAACGCTGGAACACTCCTGGTTCTGGGGCAGCTCGGAATGCTGGACTTTGGTGTCTCTCCCTCTCGCTTCGCCTCGTTCTGGTCGTTCTCCACCTCGACCCTCTTGCTCAACTCCCAGAAACACGTAGGGGTGTTCGCGGAGGGATGGAGGAGGAGGCGAAGGAGGCGGTGGAGAAGCAAGGCTAGATCAATACTCGCATCTCCGACGGCTGGACCAGGCCGGACATTGCGTTCCGAAACTCACCTTCTCCAACATCGACCCCTCGATACGCACTTCGACTACCCTTTCGGAATTACCCTTCGCCTTTTCGTAAAAGTAGCAACCCTCATGTATTCTTTTGATGGAAGAATGCACTCACTGACGGTCTAATTCCACCTTGCACGTGTTTACTTTGATGTCAATGAACCTGCAGGAAATTTAAACTCAGTAAGCAGAAAACTGACCTAAAATTATGCCTTTCATTTCAAAGTTACAGCTTCCTTAATGATCCGAGGCGTTTAAAGGGTCTGTTTAGAACTGGGGTAATTTGTACAATGAAGGTGATTCTGCAACGTTCACTTGTATTGAATTTCAGAGAAAAATGGTTCACATCGTTTGAAAAGTTTTTATAGGATAGTAGATGAATCTCAAATTCTAGAAGATTAATTGAGTAGTGTCCATATTAAGGTAAAGGTACCTATCATGAGACACATTTTGAGGGGGTTTTGAGATTTTCGTTCATTTTTGAACTATAGTAGAATATATTTTGAAAAAGTTTATATCAATGAATGCGCTGATATTTTCTAAATGCGAAACACCTATTAAAAGTTTAATTTAGTTTAGGCAAAGTTATTATATTTATTAAAAAGCCATACGACCTTTATGTACCTATTATATGAAACAACTTTTGGACTCTTTTACCGGTGTTCCATAATGCATGTCCCTATTATGGAACAGCAAAGAAATGTGTTTTCTTTTTAATAATATGGCTTATTTTATATTATTTTCTATATAAAATCGAACTAAATAGTACAAATTTTTCCGTGGCCCCGATGTGGCCAAATGGGGTACAGATCGGGAAGCCAGGTTGTATCAGACCCGTGATGAAACGCACGGCCCAGTCTGGGCCAAACTTGTTAGCCCGATCGGTGTGCCGGGTCAGCGCCAAGTCGCTACCCTATCATGTCCCGATTAGGTTATATAAAAAATTATGGGGAATTTTTAATCTAAATCATTAATATTACACAAAATAAATTGAACTGTATTATTTATTAACTTGAAATTATGATAATACTTTAAGTTTTTCGTTGTTTGCGATTGCCATCCCAAACTTTGGCACTGCTATATATTGTGCTTATGTGAGAAAGCACTTCCTTCTCTGTGGCCTTGAATTTGGCACAAGCTACATCTATTAGTTTTTGTAAAGAGCTTGAATAGTAATCAAATTTAATTTAAATTATATAATGTATAAATAATACGTACCTTGCAAGCATGAACAAAACTTGAACTCCTAGAAAACATATTTTCCCGGAATTTGTTTAACCGCAGTTAGGGTTAAGACGACTTCTCTATTGAAATATTTCTTTATAACAATTGTCAAAGATTTACGAAGTCTGGCGTTAATGCTCATAGATAAATGAAGGCTTCCTTTCTATAAATATTGAAAATATTAAAAATAAAATATGGGAATGAATTTTTTGAAATGTAGAAAAAATAAGGAAATCATTATAAGGAATAATAGATGAATTTTGAAGAAAAAAAAAATGAATTTGTAACAAAACAGTTTATATTTCACCAACGTAGTTTTATTTCCAATCAAAAAGATACGTTTTCGAAATAAGTGATGAGCATTTAACTGGAATACTTGAATTTTCTACCAAAAAAGACGATTTTTCAACAAATTACATGATTTTTCAACGAAATAGTTTGATTTTTCACTAAAAAAGATAAATTGTCAATCAAAAAACAAAGTGATGAATTTTCAACTAGAATAATGATCAACTGGAGTAGTTGAATTTTAAACCAGAAAGATGAATTTTCAACTAAAATGATCAACAAAAAGATGAATTTTGAAGTAAAATGATGGAATATTCAACTGCAATAGTTATATTTTCAGTTGAGAAAAATTAATTTTCAACCAATAAAGAAATAAATTTTCAACAAAATAGTTCATTTTTCAATCAAAGAGATGAATTTTCAATTAAAATGAGTCTTTAACCAAAGAAAATTAATTTTTAACGGAAGAGTTTAATTTTTAACTAAGTAATTAAATTTTAATTACGAAAAAGGTGAATTCTGAATGAAAAATGTAGTAATGGAGATTTCATCCAGAAAAAATTTTACTTTTTAATCGAAAACAGTTAAATTAAACCAGAAAAGAATTTTCAACAAAATAGATAAATTTTCAACCAGATACTTGAGTTTTCAACTGAAAACAGTCAATTTTCAACGAAAAATAGAAAAGGTAAAGTTTCAGTTAAAAAAATAATTTGAAACAAAAAAAATTCGAAATTTCAACAAAATAGTTAAATGCAGCAATATAAAGCTATTTTTGCAAATGTAGAATCAGTCTTATTCCGTTTTTAATTGCAGGAAGATGAATCCTGAAAGAAAAATGTAGTAGTTGATGTTTCAACCCAAAAATATTTTAATTTGAAATCAAAAACAGTCGAATTCAAACAAAAAAAGAATTTTCAACATGAGTTGATTGTTCTACAAAAAAATGTTTTTCAGTCAAGATAGAGAGAGAGAGGGAGAGAGAATTGCAAACAAATTGTTGAATTTTCAAACGAAAATATCAATTTTCAAACAAAAAGATTAATTTTCTACCAAAAAGAAAGAATTTTCAAGAAAATAAATAAATTTTCAACCAGACACTGGAATTTTCAACCAGATACTTGGATTTTCAACTAAAAACGATCAATTCTCAACCAAAAACAGAATAAACAAATTTTCAGTCAAGAAAATTAATTTCAAACAAAAAAAAACGAATTTTCAACAAAATAATTAAATAAAGTAATATAAATGTACTTCTGCCAATGAAGAATTATTATTATCAAATTTTATATGGCAATGAAAAAAAAAAATTTGGCATGCTTTCGAAAAATAATGTCCTAAGACATTATTGCACTAAGGTTATTTACTCAGACTATTGATTTTTGTTTATTGTTTACTTTGTAAAGGGTTGGAGAGATACAGAAAAAGCGAAATTATAATTTTATAGACCTGATCATACGATACGGAGGTTAGCGTATGAGTTATACTCAAAAAACAAAAAACAAAAAAGGGGGGGGGGCCATTTGAAAACAATGTAAATGTGTATGTAAAACTCAACCAAAATGTTGTCACAAAACTCACAATGTTAAAATAAAAATCTAATGTTACATATTTACGGCTGTTAGGCATTAACTGAAGAAAACACGCAGTGAATGTAAATGTTTAAAAAAAGTGTTATTAGATTCAGTCAAATAGAACAACAAACTTTATTTATACAAAAAATACATATAGGTATACAGTATACACATAAATATATATGTATATACATATATAGATATATATATAAACCAAATCAAATGAAAAAAACGACGCACAAAAATCTATCGTAGAGAATAAGTGAAATGTACCAATAAACTTTTTCTAGAATAAATCACTGAAGAGGGCCCATATATGGAGCCGAAACGTCTGATGCATCATTTACGGAACCAAAGCTACAAAAACGAAAAACTAATATAAGTACTGAGAGTCGCAAAAAGCCAACAACAATTTACAACATTTCATGGGTGGAGTTCCGAAAAGCGCTTACCTCCGATTAATTCGAAAATCCGTATACCTATGTATTTTGACGTGCTGATCACGAATATGATAGTGAAAATATCCGCAAATTTTATTTTCAAGGTCAAAACCCCAAAAAACGATAAAAATTTAATGTTTTTCCGTTTATTTCAGTAAATAATAAAAATTTACAAAAAAGCTTTAGACAAAAGTTTTAGATCGTTTGAAAATACGTATTTTATGTTTCATATGTTTTCACCCTACGACTGACCGTTTTAGAGAAAAGAAGGGAAATTTCGGTACAAAGTGTAGAATTGCTTAGGTCACACACGGCACCCATTCCAACGTGGGGGGCGGGAAGGCACCCCTATGACTGGCCACATAAATAACTTAGGTTACACACGACCCCCTTTCCAACACCTCATGGGGGGGGGGAACACCCCTGTGACTGGTCACAGGAATAATTTGGGTCACACACGACCCCCTTTCCAACGTGTCATGGGGGGCGGAAAGGCACCCCTATGACTGGCCACAGAAAT
This sequence comes from Andricus quercusramuli, assembly GCA_932178445.1. Taxonomy (NCBI): domain Eukaryota; kingdom Metazoa; phylum Arthropoda; class Insecta; order Hymenoptera; family Cynipidae; genus Andricus; species Andricus quercusramuli. The sequence goes on from CAKNXH010001960.1 coordinate 430,968, forward strand.
AACTTAGGTCACACACGACCCCCTTTCCAACGTGTCATTGGGGGGCGGGAAGGCACCCTTATGACTTGCCACAGAAATAATTTAGGTCACACACGACCCCCTTTCTAACGTGTCATGGGGGGGCGGGAAGGCACCCCTATGACTGGCCACAGAAATAATTTAGGTCACACATGACCCCCTTTCCAACGTGTCATGGTGGGGGCGGGAAGGCAACCCTTTGACTGGTCACAGAAATAACGTAGGACGCATACCATCCCCATTTGTTCCCCAATGTTTCGTGGAAACATATCTTTTGCCATTAACCCATTTGTTTTAGCATTAATGCCTACTTACGGTCAGTACTGGGATGGATGACCGTTCGGGAATACTGCGCGCTTTTCGGAACTTTATCCCATTTCATTTTATTTTCTACATCTTTGTTTTTAAATTTCCTGTAAAATAGAAATTGTGAACCAGAAAAAAGGCGCAGTAAATATATTTTTTTTAACTAACCTGCATGACCAACTTTTGGAATGTTAAATTCTAGCCACTCTTCCGGTGCAGTCGTATTCCTTTTTATTAAATCATATAAGTGGTGAACGAATGAAATTAACCAACTGATATTTTTTCTTGACAAATACGACATAATTTTGAACTTCTTACTGTAAAAGGAAGGTTAGCATTTACTTTTCAGTTACTCTATGAACATTCAATTGTCAATGACACTTCAAAAATTAAAATGTTCGAAGTTCGTATGTGGTGAAATTTCGAAAGAAATAAAATCAGGTGTATGAAGATAAAGTGAGGTTGTGTATCAGAAAAACATTTAATATTGTTACGTACCTTCGTAAAAATTGAGAAATATATCTGCAAATAGATTAAACTTAATTTCCTGCACATGAGATTTGTTTATAATGAAGTTTATAATAAAGTGAACAATATTACCACAACGCCACTCTCTGTTTCCCGTAACATGCACTAGATGGCGTTACAAAACGGGCCACCCGGTATGGCACGACTCTGGGCCATGAAAATAGCGCTATCCGGGCCAGATCATGGCAACCCGATCGGGGCCAGATTGGTCATAGGGAAAATATATGGCGATTTAAGCAAGGGACAATAAACTTTTATACGCGTACAATAATGGCCTCATTATTGTACTGTACAATAATGGGGCCATTAACCACACAAACGAAACAAACGCGAATCAAGGTCGAAAATTTACAGAAACCGGAAGTACAAATAGATTTTCAGAATAAGATAAACAAACGCATAGATAAGGCAATTTGGGAGCCGCTTGAAAGGAATAAAGATATAGAAGGTGCGTGGGCTTTATTGCGGGATACCATTGTTGAAACTGCGATTGAAGTGTGTGGTATGGCGAGGGTAGGAAAAAAGTCTGGCAATGCGTGGTGGAACGATGAAATTGCGGCAGCCCAACAAGAAAAGAAAGAAGCGTACAAAAGAACGTTGAACATGACAGGTCTTAGCGATGAGGAGAGAAATAGACTCAAAAATGATTACGGACACAAAAAGAGGAAAATTAAACGTCTAGTCAAAGAGAGTAAAGAGAAAACCAGAACAGAAGAAGAGAACAAAATAAAAAACTGCTTTGAAGGAATTATGAAACTATTATTTGAAGAGATGAAGGGAAGTAAAAGTACAGAGTTTTTTAGCATGAGAAACAGCAAAGGTGAAATGCTATATGATATCGACGGGATAATAGACGCTTTAAAAGACTCTTTTAAAGAACTATTAGGAGGTGAAGATATAGGGCAACAAAACTACGACATTGAACATAAT
>CAKNXH010001960.1:432849-476853 GCA_932178445.1 Andricus quercusramuli
AAAAGAGGAAAATTAAACGTCTAGTCGATATAGTAGACGCTTTAAAAGACTCTTTCGAAGAACTATTAGGAGGTGAAGATATAGGGCAACAAAACTACGACATTGAACATAATGCATTAGAAAACCCAATTGAAAAAGTCTGTGTCACTGAGGTCAGAGATATAATTAAGAACTTGAAAAACGGTAAGGCTGCTGGTATAGACAGTATTAGCGCTGAAATGCTTAAATACGGTGGCGAGTACATACCTCACAGGTTGTGCGAATTGATAAATTTATGTTTCGAGACAGGAGAAGTCCCAGACGATTGGAGAAAGGCGATTATTGTACCAATATATAAAAAGGGAGATAAAAGCAACTGCAGTAATTACAGAGGTATCAGCCTACTGAGTGCCGTAAGTAAAATATACTCAAAAATACTTATTCGTAGGGTAATGGAAATTACAGAAGAGAAGATATGGGAAGTCCAAAGTGGACTTATGCCAGGAAGATCATGTACAGATCAGATATTTAGCCTAAGACAGATCACAGAAAAAAGCTTGAAAGTAGGAAAGAAAGTTTTCTGTGCATTTATTGACCTAGAAAAAGCATTCGACACGGTAAATAGAAGTAAACTTTGGGAAGTCCTTAAAGAGTATGGAGTGAATGGAGGGCTCCTACAAGCAATAAAAACAATATATACGGGTAGTAAAGCAAGTGTAAGGGTAAATGGGAAACTGAGTGACTGGTTCGATATTATGCAAGGCGTGAAAGAACACTGTTAGAAATATGTTGAAAATTCAACCACTTTTCAACCACTTCTGTGGTAGAAATCTCGTTCATCCACGGAGTTGAAATAAAATTCATTCAAATGTAGTTGAAAATTCAACTACACAATGCCCCCTCATACTTCCCGCGAGGCCAGACCCCAAGGAGGAAGAGTCCCGCGAGGAGTTATTCCGTACGTTTGTGTCGGGAGATCAATAATATTAATAAAGGACATTATATTCAGGAAAAGAAGCAGCTTTAGAGAAGAAAAACAAAAGGTACGCTGGAATAATATTATCATAATGGGAACATTTTATTCACAATATCGATACTAACTGCTGTATGTTTTTTCAGGTTATGTTTAAAAAAAACGAGTCTTGAAAAGTTTGTCTAATTGGGCGCGCAACTCAATATGGTAATATAATTCTTCCGAGATTCCAACGTACCCTTTTTTGTCTTCTTTAAAGATGCTTATTTTCCCAAATATTACATGCATTTTGTTAATCTCATGAATCACACGACACAAACGTACGAAATAACTCACTGATTCCTTATCAGAATTCTTTCGGTACAGTTAGTGAATTTCAAAGCAAAGTATTTTCCACGAATCTTTATGGGTTTCATTCCAGATTTTTGAAAAATTAAAATCGCTTTGAAATTCACTATCTGTACCGAATAAAAATTTTTTCTCGTTACTGAAATTTCAATTACATGTTGTTGAAATTTCAACTGGGTGGTTGAAATTTCAACCACTGCATGGTTGAAATTTCAACAACGGTAATTGTATAAAACTTCAACCACATGTGGTTGAAAATTCAACCAGATATTTCTAACAGTGAAGGATGCGTTATGTCCTCGTGGCTATTTATCATATTCATGGATAAGTGTCTAAGAACTGCCCTCTTCGACGAAAAAGGTATAGATCTCGAAACCGTCAAAGTACGTGGGTTGGCTTTCGCAGATGACAAGATTGTTATGGCAGAATCAGTCGAAGACTTGCAAAGAATGTTGAATAAACTTAATACAAGCATGAAGAACATGGACCTCAAAATTAACGTGAATAAAACGAAAGTCATGGTTTTTGAGGGAAAAAGTGAGAAAACAATATGCAACATTGTCCTAAATGATGTGAGATTAGAACAAGTTGACAAGTACGTATATCTAGGTAGTCTATTCACTAGCGACGGAAAAATAGATGGGGTATTAGATAGGCGCATAAATAAGGGTAAGCAGGTTATCGGTAGAGCAGGGTCCATCCTCACAAATAAAAACATATCAGAAAAAGCAAAAATGGCCATACATAATTCCATATTCGTACCAACTGTACTATGCGGTAGTGAGGCATGAACCTGTCAAGAAAAGGACAGGAGTAAAATCAACGCGATCGGCATGAAACCTCTGCGCATAATATGCAGGAAAACACTGATGGACAAAGTACGAAACGAGACAATCCTCAAAGAATGTGGTACAGTGGAGACACTAGTTGACATATGGGAAAGAAATCAGCTAAGGTGGTTCGGAGATCTTGAAAGAATGAAAGATGAACGACTGACCAAGCAAGTGTATAAAGGTAAAGTAAATGGCAGACTGCCCAGAGGTAGACCGCCGAAAGAATGGTTAGAATCTGTAAATGAGACATTAATCCGAAGAGACATAAGAAGTCATAGGAACAGAAGAGCTTGCATGAAGAAATGCATGGACGTAAAGGAAGCTAGAGTAGTATGCCAGGACAGAAAAGTGTGGCGACAAATAGTTTATAAACAGAGTGACAATAGAGTGAATGATGCCTGAAACAAAGACCTTGGATACTAATGGGCCCAAGTGGGGAACCATACATAACAATTTTGTGAGGCTCCTCACTTGGGGTGATCGCTAGAGAGATTGATCAGCAACCTGGGTCGGAGCAGTGTTGCGGAGTGAACGTGTGATTTGAATAAATAACACGAAAACTCCAGATCAATCTAAAATATCTATACCTAACACATATACCTATATACCTATCTACCTTATACCATATAACGACCTACTTTACACCTATATACCTATCCCACTACTTTCCAACCGAGCAAGTCACGCCTACCCCGAAATGGAAATGGCTTAATGGTATAATAATAATAATAATTGTACTGCTCCCACCACTAACCACTATCCATTATAGTCCGCGTATCATTGGAGCATTGAAGAAATACTTATCGTACATGATAAACCTACAGATAAAGGGGGAGGTACAGAGGGGTGCCGGGGGTGGGTTAGTTGGGGGGGGGGGGGGGTAAATTTTTGAAATTTTAAAAAAATTTGAGAATTTTTTGAAAATTTCGGAAATTTTCGAAAATTTTTTAAAATGTTGAGAATTTGAAAATTTCGAAAATTTTTGAGAATCATAGAATTTTTCAAAATTCAAGAAATTTTTTTAATTTTTCGAAATTTTAAAAAATCTTTGTCATTTTTGAAAATTTTGGAAATTTTTGGATATTTTTGGAAATTTAATAAATTTTTGAAAATTATAGATATTTTCAAAAATTACTCAAAGCTCCGAAAAAATTTCAAATTTTCGAAAATATCCAAAATTTTCATATTTTTCAAAAATTTTAGGACGAGCAAATATCAACCGGCTCAGTAAAAATCTTGTGACTGATAATTGAGCTTTTTTCTTAATTAAAATATTTGGTTGTACCTTTTTGGTATAAAATTCAACTATTCCAGTTGAAGATTCTTCATTTTAGTTGAAAATTCATCACATTGGTTGAAAATTGAACTGTTTGATTGAAAATCCGTTTTTTTGTTGTTAAAAATTAATTTGTTTAACTTAACGTTTGACTATTCTATTTTTTGTTGAAAATTCTTCTGTATTTTTGTTTTGTAAAATTCAACTATTGGTTATAAATTTATCATTTTCAGTTGCAAATTCAAGAACTCAGTTGCAAGTTCATGTATTGTGTTGAAAATTCGTATTCTTTTTCAGAAAATTGATCTTCATGGTTGAGTATTCATCTTTTTGGTTGAAAATTCAACCATTTCAGTTAAAAATTCATCATTCTATTTGAAAATTGATCACTTTGATTGAAAATTCATATTTTTTCTTGTTAAAAATTAGTGTTGGGTTGAGGTTCGGCAGAATGAGTTGAGGCGGAGTTCACTAATCACTTGTCTTTATTCAATGCTTTTGGTTAGAAGTCTACAAGCGTACTGAAGCGTCGTGACTCTCCCACGGAAGAGAGCGAACATTCCGAGAGTGTGAGCAGGAGTGGGGATGAAGAAGAAGGAGAGGCGGACGACGAAGCAACCGGTGGGTGTCCACCAAAACCTGGATCCAACAATTAGTTTTTTGAACAGAAAATTCAACTTCATTATTTTTAGTTAAAAATATATATTTTTTAGACGACAGTTTAACTGTTTGATTGATAATTGATCTTTTTTTTAACCCTAGAAGGACTATACGGGGTTATACGGCACCCCATTCAAATTTTGAAGTGCGTTTCTGACTGTGGACAGCTATGGTTGGGTGCGGGACCCTAACCATAATTCACTTCAACTATACGTCAGTCGATTTTTGTTAGTGAATGAGGTCAGTAGTGCGTTTTGTGAGTTCTGTGCGTCTATGAATATCGCTTGGGGTGACGCGTATCCCCACATAGTCTTTCGAGTACGAGAATTGTTTTGGTAAGTGAATTTTAGTTTTTTTGTTAAAGTGGTTCAATTAAATATTTTAAGCATGAATTTGAAAAAACGAAGTGTAAAAAATGAAAAAAAATTGCAAAAAATGAGGTATGGTACATTTCTGAATTTCGAGGATCATTTAAAGCTTTAGCATCTGATAGCATAACTGTTTCAGTTGGATATCTTAGGGCTCCAATTGCTTCCGCATCCACCGTATTCGCCCGATTTGGCTCCCTCAGACTATTATCTCTTTCCAAACCTCAAAAGATGGCTCATCAATAAAAAATTCAGCTCACGCGAAGAAATCATCGACGCCGCGGAGGAGTATTTTGCAGACCTTTCGGAAAATTACTTTTCGGGCGGGATCAAGAAGTTGGAAAATCGCTGGAATAAGTGTATCGAGCTTAAAGGGGACTACATTGAACAAAATAAAAAAACATTTAAAAAAAAATTTTCTCATTCCCAAGGAGGTTACTTTTCACCCCATCTAGTATTGTGAACGGTGTCATCATCCAGCTTGTGAGGAGCACAGGGTCGTTCTGGGCTCTAATTGCTCCGCTGAACAATGAATCAACCTATGTAAGGTATTATTTCCTCAATTTTTAATTTTTGTATCATTTTGAGTCATTTATAATAAATCTTAATTTGAATAATTAATTTTATTGTCATTTTGTAAACATTTTTGTCATTTATCATATTCCTCTAGTTCTCTCCATTTCATATGTTGAAATAATTATGTTTTTTTAAAAAAGAGAGAAAGTGGCTTATATAACTTTAAAGCGTGACTATTCTTCTTTTGAATCCCGTTTGATTTTTTTAAATCGGTAATATTTTTGAGAAATTAAGTTATTTGTTATAAAAAAAGTCAATTTTGCGGCATTTTTGTGTGTTTTTTTTTGTTTAAACTAATTATTTGAAATTTTTTGTAAAATAAATAGAATATAATTATTACCATTGTTTTCTTCATAAAAAATCGAAGAAAATTCACTATATTAAAGTTGTTTTGCTACGAATGAAAGCACTGTGCCACGGTACAAGTTTGGGGTTCTGTATCACCCCATGTAGTCCTTAGAGGATAGTATAACCCCATATAGTCCTTCTAGGGTTAATCAAAATATTTAATGAAAATTTGTTGTATCTTTTTGGCATAAAATTCAACTATTCCAGTTGAAGATTCATCATTTTAGTTGAAAATTCATCACATTGGTTGAAAATTGAACTGTTTGATTGAAAATACGTTGTTTTTTTTGTTAAAAGTTAATTTCTTTAAAACGTTTAACTATTCTATTCTTTGGTGATTTTTTTTCTTCTCTATTTTTTTCTGTAAAATTCAACTATTGGTTAAAAATTCATCATTCTTAGTTGAAAATTCAACAACTTGGTTGCAAATTCATATATTCTGTCGAAAATTCGTATTTTTTTGTAGAAAATTAATCTTCATGGTTGAATATTCATCGATTTGGTTAAAAATTCAACCATTTCAGTTAAAGAGACGTCATTTTTGTTGAAAATGTTATCGAATGAGTTATCGAATTTTAAGCTAATTTAGGTTTATTTTCAATAAAATAATAAAATTGTCAACAAAAAAGTTGATTTTTCAACCAAATTGTTGAGTTTTCAACCTACAAAGATGAATTTTTAACTAAATAATCGAATTTTAAACAAAAAAGATTAAAGTTCAACCAAAAACAGTTTCATATCCAACGAAATGATTAAATTTTTTAACAGATAGTTTAATTCTTAACAAAAAAGGTGAATTTTGAATCCAAAGGGACGAATTTTCTATCGAAATAGACGAATGTTCCACAAAACAGTTGAATTTTTAACCAAAATGGATAATTTTTCAACAGAACAATTGAAATTACATAAAATAAATTTCCGACCAGATAGTCTTGTTTTGACAAAAAAATATGATAAACTTTAACCAAAAATAGTTGACGAATTCTCAACGAAAACTTAAATAGTTTTTATTTCAACAACAACAAAAAAACAAATTTTCAACAAAATTGTTAAATTTTCAACCGTAGTTGAATTTCAAAAAAAAAATTACCAAAATAGTTCAATTTTTAACCAAATAGTTTAACTTTAAACTTACAATCATTAATTTTTAACCAAAAAGTCGAATTTTCTACCAAAAAAGACAAATTTTCAACAAATTACATCAATAAGCAAACGAATATTTTAATTTTCAACTAAAAATGATTAATTTTCAGTTTCAAAAATTTCAAATAGGTGAATTTTGAACCAGAGATGAATTTGTAACTAAAATGATGAATCTGCAATTCTGCAGCCGAAGAATGAACGTTTAATAAAGTAGGTAAACTTTTAAGAAATAAAAAAATAATTTTACAAAATCGTTGAATTTTCAACCAGAAATGATTAATTTTCTACCAAAGAGACGAATTTTCTAATCAAAGAGACGAATTTTCAACAAATACAGATTTTTTAGCCAAGAAAGGAAAAAATGCCAAAGAAATTGTTGAACATTCAAGCCAAAGGACAGCATTTTCAATCCAAAAATACGTATTTTCAACAAAAAATTCAATTTTTAAATAAAATATTGCAGTTTTAATCAAAAGAAAGAACATTTCTACCAACAGGATTAGTTTTCTACCAATAAATACCAATTTTTGACTTGAAAAGATTAATTTTCACACAAAAAATGGAAAAGTTACATTTCTAGGTTAGAAAATTAATTTTAAATGAAAAAAAAAAGAATTTTCAGCAAAATGTTTACATTTTCAATCAAAGAAATCAACCCTCAAACAAATTTTTAACATAGTGGTTCGAGTTTTACCCAAATAATTGAATTTTCAATTTAATAAATATCAATTTTCAACAAAAAATGAACTAGTTACATTTTTAGTTGAAAACATTATTTTTCAACCAAAAAAAGGCATTTTTAAACAAAAAGATCAATTTTCAACAATGAAAAAATTATTTTATAATGAAGCGTTTCAACCTTCACCCAAATAATTGAATTCTATACAAAAACATATGAATTCTCAATGAATAATGTAATAGTAGATATTTCAAATAAAAAGTATAACTTTTCAATGAAAATTGTTGAATCTGCAACCAAATAATGAAATTCTTCATTAAAGTTACAGTCATCAGGATGAAGCAACTATAAGAGCAGAAGATGTAAAAATATAAGGCAAATATATGATAAAGAAGAACATTATATCAGCGTAGTTCCAGAATTCGTTTTCAAAATTCTCTAACTTTACCCTGACCAATTTTTTATTTGCTTTAACCATTAATATTCAAATACCATTTAGATTGTAGCTTCGTGATTTTTACCGTGATAACATAAACAGTCTCTTGTTAAAAAGGTAACCTTTTTTCCTGCAGCAGAGAAAAAGTTTAAACAACTATTTTTTCTTTAAACGAACAAAAATTTCAGAACCATGAGCAAAATTCAAGGACTTTTCCAGGTTTTTCCAGGTAAAAACAGATTCAAGGACTTTTCCAGGTTTTCGAGGATTTCCAGGACACTAGACAGCTTGAAAACGCTCATACCTCCCAAAATGAATGCAATAGTCTGGTCCCTTTTCATTCGGTCGTATGTATACCTGATTAAATAAGAATTATAGTTTCAGGGTATCTTTGTTTTCAGGACTCACTATTTTCCTGAAGGAACGTACTTCTTTAGGTGGATTCCGAACAACCAATTGGTAAACCACTCAGCGATCAATCCTCATCAATATCGATACTTATCGATGGCCCATAACGACCATTAGCGAAGCTCAATCACAATCCCTAGGAATATTCAAAAGCAACTTCCAATAACTTCCAATAAGTATCCCTAACAACAGTTAATAAATACCCGTATCAACGCTCAATAACAATCCCCAAAAAAGTTCAATTTCAACATCTAGCATGGTTCAATAACAAATTCTAGCAAAGTTCAATAAGTATCCTTAACAAGGTCAATTACAGACCCCAGAGACTTTCGATAGCAACTCCTAATAACAGTTAATTTTTTCTATTAGATGACAATGACAAACCCTAGCAATAATCAAAGACAACACCAGACAACAATCAGTAACTATTCCCAACAACAGTCAACAAATATTCCCAGCAATTGTCAATAACAACTCCTAGCAATAGTTTATTCTTTCGTTTAGATTCTGAGTTGGTGACAATCATGAAAGATAATTTTTTGTATTTAAAATTACCGCACCCTCTGTCAATACATCTTTTTCCACTTAGCAAAGGTCAGTGGAAACCTTTAGGAAAGCTTAATAACAATATCAAACAACAGTCAAAAACAATCTCAGACAACAATCAATAACTATCCTGAACAACAGTCAATAAATAACCCTAACACGGGTCAATAACAACCCCAAGAGAAGTTCCATTTCAACCTCTATCTATGGTAATAACAACCTTCAGCAAAGTTTAATGTGTGTTGTTAACATGGTCAATTACAGCCCCCAGAAACTTTCGTTAGCAACTCCTAATAACAGTTAATTTTTTCTCTTATATTTTTAATTAGGGACAATCATAAGAGGTAACCTTTTCATCTAAAATTACCGAACTCTAACAAAATATCTGTTTGTACTTACCGACAGTGAACAAGAAACATTAGCAGAGCTTAATAACAATCCTTAGCAACATTAAAAAAAACCCAGATAAAAATCAATAACTATCCCTTACAACAGTCGATAAATGTCCCTAACAACGTTCAACACTAATCCCTAAATAAGTTCAAATTCAACTTCTAGCAAGAGTTGATAACAACCGCTTGCAAAGTTCAATAAGTATCTTTAACAAGATCAATTACAGCCCCTCAGAAACTATCAATAACAACTTTTAAAAGCAGTTAATCTTCGTTGTTGAGATTTTTATTTGGTCAATCAATAAAAAGCATTAGCAAAACTCAATAACAAGCTCTAACAACAGTAAAAAACTCAGAAAATAATCAATAACTATACCCAACAACAGTCAATAAATATCCCAAGCAACGGTCAATAGCAACCCCCTAGAGGAGTTTAATTTGAATCTCTAGCAAGGGTGATTAGCAACCCCTAGTAAAGTTCAATAAGTATCATTAACAAGGTTAATTACAGCTCCCAGCAACTGTCAATAACAACTTCTAGCAACAGTGATTTTTTTTCTAGATTTTTCATTTAACACAATCATGACACATAATTTTTCATCTAAATTTACCAAACTTTGTCAAAATATCTGTTTGCACAAGTGCTTCACGAAGGTGTTCCAAACAATCGACTTTCGAGTCTTTGGTGAACTTGTTATTAACTTTTTGTTAATTGAAGTTTGATCGTTTCTTAAGAAATTTAAAAGAAATCATTTGCAACAAATAGCCTTTAATTTTCACTTCTTGTTCCCCTTGTATTTTGCCCGGAAAATGCCCCAAAAAATGCAAAATAGCAGTTTTATGTCAAATGCATGATAAAGTTCTTAAATGCTCAATAATTTATATTGAGCAAATGCTCTCGAGAATATGCTCAGCATTTAAGCTCGAACAAAACATCATAATTAATACATATATTTTCACAAAAACATTTTTAATTTACATTTCAAATTACAGTGTTGCTACAGGTCAGGTAATTCCAGAAAGTCAGGGAATGTCAGGGAAAATCTGACAGAGTTGGGGAATTTTCAATAAATTAAAGTTGAAATTAATTTCACTATTATGGCTGAAATTCGCAAATGTTTGGTTAGAAATTAATCTGTTTTGGTTGGGGATTCAAACTACTTTGTTGAAAATTCTCTTTTTTCTTATTGAATTCAACTATGTTTGGTATAGAATGAAAATCCTTTTTGTGGTTGAAATATAATATATCACGTTTTTCGTTGACAATTCATCTTTTTTGGTAGAAAATTCAACTACTTAGCTGGAAGTGGATCAACTTTCTTAAAAATTCTTTCAATTCTTTTGTTGACAATAATGTTTTCTAGATAAGAATTAATTTTTTCAACTGAAAATTTATCTTGTACATGTTTGGTTCAAAATTCATCTTCTTGAGTTGAAAATTCAAATATCTGGTTTAAAATTCCTATATTTTATTGAAAAATCGAATTTTGTGGGAGAATATTTAATCTTCTTGGTGACTCATTCACTTTTTTTGTGGGAATTTTTTTTAATTGAAATATATAGTTGAAAATTCATGTACTTTATTAAAAATTCATCGAATTTGGTAGAAAATTCATCTTACTGGTTGAAAATTTATATTTCTGGTTGAAAATTAGTTTTCTGTTATTTAGAATTAATTTTTTTAACTGGAAATGTAACTGTTCCATTTTTTGTCAAATCTTATCTTTTTGATAGAAATTTAATTTTCTTGGTCGAAAATTATACTATTTCGTTGAAAATTTACTTTAACGTTATTGAAAATTAATTTTTTACTGAAAATTTAATTATTTGTTGAAAATCCGTCTTTTTGGTGAAAGAGTACTCTCATTAGTTGAAATTTCATCTTTTTGGTTAAAAATTAATTTATTTGGTTGAAAATTCGTTTCTTTTTAGTTTAAAATTAATTTTTTTAACTAAAGATATAACTATTCCGTTTTCGGTTAAAAAATTTATATTTTTAGTTGAAAATTAATTAATTCTGCTGAAAACTCGTTTTTTTTTTAATTCAGTTTTCTAACTGCATATTGAAATATGTATTATATTTTTGGTTTGTAAATTCATATTTTTTAATTCAAAATTGAATTATTTTGTTGAGAATTCATTTGGGAAATTCGTTTTGTTTTTATATTTTTTTTAACATTTATTTTTCTGACATTTTAACTGTTCTAATCTTGGCTGAAAAATGATTTTATTTGGATGAAAATCCATAAACTTGGTTGAGAATCATTTTTTTTTGGTAGAAAATTAATCTTTTGGTTTGAAAATTCAACTAACTATTTGGTTAAAAATTGATACTTTTAATTGAAGATTCATCATTTGGCTAAGAATTAATTCCTTTAGATGAAAAGGCGTTTTCTTCGATTGAAAAAACAACTAAAAAGTATATATATAATATATTTTTAAAACTAATTCTAAATTGATAGAACAATTATTATTTGTTTAAACAGTTCCTTTTCCTTGTGAATCATGAGAAGTTATTATTTTTTGGATAAACGATACAGTTGATGAATGTTAGGGATAATACTTTTTGTTTAACATATTTTTCAATCGTTTAAACAAATTATATTTGTATAATTTTCTTTTCACCAAATCGTAAAAAGCTAGTATTATCTGGAATTAGTGACACAATTAACGAATGTTGAGAGTAATATTTGTTTGTTTTAGATATTTGGCAAATATTCAAACAATTTCCATTTGTTTGAATTAATTTTTCCAATGCAAATCGTGAGAAGTTTGTAATCATTTCAACATTTAATATTAATGAAAAACTGATAAAACTAATTCAAAAATTAATAAAATTCTAGTTTTTTCGAATCTCTTACACTATGTCCCTAAATATTGAGCATTTTCATATCTCAGAACTTATACTCTAATTTTTCAAACAATTATGATTTTTCAATACAGTTTTTTAAGTACTTTCTGGATAGTTATTTTCCAGAAAGATTTCGTTCAAATAATAAAATACTATGTAATAACCGACGTAGCTAAAATCCTGAAATCACATATATTGTAAATGACCCCAGAAAGCGAAAATATTTGATGGTATCGTTCTCCAGACAAAAAAAAAATACAATTTTTATAAGTATAAATTTGGACCACCCTAATATTGTTAGAAATATCTGTTTGAATTTTCAATTACATCCATGTGAAGTTTTATGCAATTACCGTAATTGAAATTTCAATTAATTGTATTTGAAAATTCAAACACATGCGTTATTGAAATTTCAAATGATTGTAATTGAAATTTCAATAACGGTAATTGAAACATCTGTACAGGGGAAAAATAGGATGCACAGTTAATGAATTTCAAAAGGAATACTTTTTTAGAAACCCAGACAGATTTTAATAAAGATTTTTGAAAAATCCAAACTTTATGAATAATTTTTGTAGCATTTTCCACAATATCTTCAATAAAACTATCTATGTTCCCAAAAAAATATTCATTGGAAATACATTAACTGCATATAAAATTATACAAAAATATGGAAACATCATTTCAAATATAAAGGAGTTTTTTCCACCTTGAAAACTCATTTTTTTTTTGTGAAACTTCATGTATTAGTCTTTAGTTAGAACTTTACAAGCTTTTGAGTTATATAATATACATGTAGTATTAAATTAAATAAAAAAGAAAAACAAGTAAACTTTCTGTATAAATGTAGTATGTGAACACTCAAAACGCAGAACAGATTTAAAATACTTAAACTTATTTGTGGAATCGTTTAATGCGTCTCCGAGTTTTTTCACATCCATATCGTAAGGCTGTGACATTTTTTTAGCACCAGTTGCCTTTTGTCTTTCTGTGTTTGTGGTTTAAATTGTAAAACAATTATATATACCTCCGAATGAATTTCAAATTTTTAGCGAGTTTTGTAGGATAAGTGTACCCAAAGCAATAATAGCTAAGACAAAAAATGAAAAAAAATAGGTTTATAATTTTTGATTTCAGTATTTGTGTTCATCAGAATTAAAAGAACGTATCACTTCCAAAATCCTAAGAAAGGAAATAGCCAATGTATAATCTATGGAAGATTAAAGTTCATGGGAAATATATCTGGAAATAAATATTGATCATGATATTACACAAATTTTATAACCAATATAGGATATGGTGAAATTTCCTTCTTCGCAGCCTCATTGGAAGTGGTATTCTAAAATATAAAAAATATACGTGGAATTAGTTCTTATTACTAATATGGATTTTCATGAAATGTATCCAATACAAATGGGTATAAGCAAACAGATAAAATGATAATGAACTTACATCAAAAACTTTGAACAATAATTCCTGATCTTCACTGAAATTCAAGACGAGTGGAGGAAAAATTACTATTATATTCCATGGGTACACATTACCTCAAACTGAATAATATTTAAAATTGGGTTCACGATACAATCTTCATTATTGGTGGCTTCTTTTTCCCAAAAATATTTTATAAAATTCTATTCCTAGGGGTTTTATTGAAAACAAGCAAGCTGGCTATTATTTAAAATGTCTAAGTTTTAATAGAAGTCCCACGAAAATATTTGTATGACGAATCTTTGAGGAAGAAAATAAAGACTGAATCAACAGAACAATACTATTATGTAAAGAGAAAAAAAACTCTGAAATACTAATTTCAAATAAACAATCACATATACAACTTAGATAATACTTAGATTATTTACAAAATGTTGTTATATTTACGTGGCTATTTTCTCGATTTCATGAAATATTTTAAAGATAGTAGGTAATTTAATTTTGAGGTTACGTGTATCCATGAAACATCATTATGTAATTATTATATGTCAATATTAAAATGATAATTGTCGAAAATTTCTGTTCCTTAGTGTAGTTGAAAATAAATATTTTCATTCTTAGTAACGTAAACCTTACTTGCTTCAGCCTATATTTTTTTATATCTGACTCCTTGCGTATAAAATTGAGAAGCCCAGAAAAATTGATAGCATAGAAAAACAAATTTGTTTACTGATTATTATTGATATGTTTATTATAAAACCAGATAAGTAGTTTTTGAAGATCGAAGGACAGAAAATAATCTGTTCTTAAGATTCTTAATTAAAATATACACAAGTATGCGGGAATGTCTTTTTTGGTTGAGTATGCATCAGAGTCGAGCAGAAGAAATTATAAAAAAGTAAAAATAATACAACTACAATTAAATTACTGATTTATAAATGATTGAAGTGTATAGGTTCATGAATAGAGAAAACTTTAGAAATAAATTTATGTTCAAATACACACAATCATGCCAGAATGTCTTTTTAGGTTAAATTTGCATCAGAGTCGAGCAGAGGAAGTTATAATCGTAATATACAACGCAAACTTACTTTTCTTTATTTTCCTATCGCTAGAAATCAAAAACTTTACGGTTCACTGCGAATTAGATGCATGAAAACACTCAGACAAACTTCCTTTCGTTATAAACGTGATTTTGTGAGGAAGCCAAAATTTATCGGCGTATTGTTTACTATCTGTAGCTGCGCATTGATGCGCGCATATTCGAAAAACCATCATGCTTGAAATTTCAAATACAGTATATGAATTTTAATTCATATTCTTTATTGAATGAAATTTCAATCACTTCTGTATTTGAAAAGGTGACTGAATTTTCAAGAAATTTCTAACCATGCTTTACTAAGGTATTTTTTTAACAATCTTCATTGCTCACTAGAAGTGTGGAATATCATCAAGTATTGAAATTCTGAATTGTGGTCAGTGATCCTCAAATGTCAACTGAAAAATAATTCAAGATCTAAATTGACAGCTCTGACCCTAGATTTTAGAGCCACTGTTTTAAGACTTATTATTTGGAAAGTTGAGAAACACTGGTGGTCGGTCAATTTCCCCTTAGTTGTGCCTCACACGGGTGAGACTCGAGGGTGGACGACTCCATACTTTCTCGAATACGCTTCCATGTACGCGCAAATCGAGTACGTATTTACTCTGTGTGTATATATTATGTATATATAGGATAGTCCAACGACTTTAAGGTGTATGTATGTCCATGCGACACTTTTATACGCTCGAGCACATAAACCTACCCAAATTCTATTCGCATACGAAGACACACTGCGAAAACTCAACCGGTCGGTCCATTTGCATTCTCCTCCTTTTTCCATTTCCCCATTCTCCACCTTTCATCCCATGGGCAATATCCTACGACACCGAGGGACCTCCGAGTATCTCGCCAGAGCTTTCCCATTTCACAAAGAATTTCTTTTTTTCGGAAAAATAAGATGAAAGGAAATACCGTTCTATTGGACATCCATTTTGAAAAGCTTTTTGAATTTAGTTTCTCAAAGTAGGAACACACAATATTGGACAACTTGCATTAATTAAAATTAGTTATAAAAACCTTGATCAACACCGCAAAATCTAAAAAAAATTGAAATATCTCTACTCCGCAGCTTAGTGGGTTAGAGGAACATATCGGCAATCTGAAGACCTGGGTTCGAATCCCAGCGGAGCCAGAGAAGAGTTTTTTCACAGCAGAGAAACAAAAAATTAATATTTCAAAAATATTGATTCACACTTGAAGTCCCATTTGAGTCCATCTCATTTAAGTCGTTCCGAGAATTGTTGCCGCAGCGGTTTCGGAGGCCGCGGGGTCGAGAGAGGGTTGACTGTTTAAGTTCTGAGCAAGCGAATGTTGTGGTCGCTTCGAGTCAAGGCCATTTAGGAGCATGCCCGAAACCAGACTTAAATGGGATTCCCAGTGTAAGACCATGCAGAGAAAAACAATCGACATCAATTATTATAACCACTAAAGATCTGCTCAACACCATAACATAAAAAAAAATTGAAATATCTCCTAAATTTATCTTACAAGCCTAAAAAATTACGGTGGAATTCGCTTCTAAAAGGTTGCGTCTCCACTTCGTAGTTTAGTGGTTTTGAGCACGAGATCGGCAATCTCAAAACCTGGGTTCGAATCCCAGCGGAGCCGTAGAAGAATTTTTTTACAACTTCCGAACGAAAAATAAATATTTTGAAAATATTAATTAAAGCCCATGTAGAGAAAAAAGCACAACGAATAGAGATACAGTAGAAGTCCGATAAGTTTCTCATTTCGGGGCTGTAGGGGCGGAAAATTCCAGGAATTGCGGACTTATCGGATGCCCCCTCTAGTAGCACGATATTAGGTGCGCGCATGTGTGAGAATGGCGCGCAAATCATAAGCAAAATAGCACACGTAGTGGGAGAAACCCAATTAGTGTGCGTGCCGTGCGTGTGATGACGTTTTAAGGGGAGTATACACTTATCGGACGGCACCTTATCGGACTTCTACTGTAAAGAGAATGAAGCAAAAAAGAGAATGAAGCATAGATGAAAAAACAACTAATATAAATTAAAATTACTTATATAGATCTGGTCAAGACAGTAACATCAAAAAATGGAATTAAAATATCTCCAAAATTTATTCTATAAAAATAAATAATTACGATGGAATTCACTTCTAAGAGGTTGTGTCAAATGAATCTCGTCTACTCCGCAGCTTTCTGGGTTAGAGCACCAGACCAGCGATCTGAAGAACTGGGTTCGAATCCTAGCGGAGGCAGAGAAGAATTATTTCACAACATAGGTACAAAAAATCAATTATTGAAAAATATTGATTTCAAACCATATAGAGAAAAAAATTAACATCAATTTATTATAATCATTATGCCATTAGGCCATTTCCCTTTCGGGTATGCGTGACTCGCCTACTTATTATTTTATTTATTTATAAATATCTGGGTTCGTATCCCAGCGGGGACAGAGTTTTGTATATAAAAATTTTCGAATAAGTTTAAGAACATTTCAAGATCATTTTATTTGTGGAAAAGTCGAAAAAAAGCTTCTCAAGAATTTTAAAAGGTTTCAAGAGAATAGCAAAATTTTCTTAAGATTTCTGGGAAAATTCGAAATTATTCCTGAGTTTGAAACATTAATTTAGGAATAATATTTAAAAACATTTCAGGAAATGTCAAAAGTTTTTCAAAATTGTCAAAAAAGTTGAATAAAAATTCCGAAAAAATTTAGAAATAATGTATGATCATTTTCTGATCAATTTTTGCAAAATTTGTTGTTGTTTTTTGTTTTGAATTTTTTTCGGTTTCTATTGAGTATACGACAACTTCTAACCACTTTACGAGATGCGGAATAGTATACTTTGATCTAATGCACGTA
Organism: Andricus quercusramuli; assembly: GCA_932178445.1. Taxonomy (NCBI): domain Eukaryota; kingdom Metazoa; phylum Arthropoda; class Insecta; order Hymenoptera; family Cynipidae; genus Andricus; species Andricus quercusramuli. The sequence goes on from CAKNXH010001960.1 coordinate 450,027, forward strand.
ATAATTTTGCAGAATTCTAATTTTGGTTAGCTGAAAATTAGGAAAATCGAAAATAGTGAACGTTGCACAGTTGCAACAGCAGCCGTTAAAAAACATTTATCATTTCAGAAATAATTCGAATGAATTTAATAATATTCAGAAGGCTTAGAAGTTTTAAGAAGATGAAATATATTTTTAAATTTGAAAAGATTTCAAAATTTTTTTAACAAAATGTGAATTTTTGAAGATTTTGAAACATAATTCAAGAATTGAATTAAGTAAATTATTTAAGTTTTATTCGTTTTAAGAATTTTTGAAGATTTCAAGAAAATAAAAAAATTTTCTCAAGATTCATGGGAAAATTTCCAATGATTTGTTATTTTGAAATATTAATTATAATAGAGAATTAGAAATGATTTTGAATGATTCACTGAATGTTGAAATGAAAATAAAAAATATTTTAAAGCAAAGTTTGTCAATTTTGCAAGATTACAAAATATTAGAAGAAGATCGAGTAAGGATAAGAGATATTCAGAAGCTTTCAAAAGATTAAAAAATAATTTAAAACTTGTAAAGAATTTGAAAAATTATGAACAAGAAGTAGATTTTGAACAAATACTTTAAATATAAATAATACTTTGAATATAATTGTTCTGTTTAATAATTGCATTTAATTATTGATTAATTTTAATGAAGAGTTATTCAAGAAACCATTATAAAAATTATTTATTTCAATTCTTGGTGAATTTTGCATTAGCTTTGTTATAGACACATGTAATTATGATTAGACTGTCATAACGAAAGATCAAAAATTGCTTTTTATAATTATTATTATCATTATTATACCATCCAGCCGGGGTATCAATTCAGGGTACTCTTCAATAATTAATAAATAATTAATCGCAAATACCAAAAACGTAAAAAATTTAATCTAAGAATTATACACTAATTAGAAAAACAAAAAAATTAACAAAGGGATGTTTATGAAAAATAGCAACTGTCGAGTTGACTGAATCTGCGCAGATTTTCCCAACACGATCAATTACAAACATAATATTTTATGAGCCGGAAAAAATCGAGAAATAACCGGGAATTTGGTGTGCAAAAATTAATTGACTTGAGAAAAAAAAGGACAGTAAGTTTTAACAATAATAAACTTAATAACATATGTCTATTTCAAACTCATGGAGTTTACAGGTTTTTGAAGAGTTTTTTCTTTCTAATAAACTTTAATAATAATAATTATCATCATAAAAGTTTATTAGAGAGGAAAAAATTATTTCAGAAGACTCCTACCCAAAAAGAAGAAAAATCTTTAAATTCTTACGCCATGATGGTAGAAAGTAGGGCTCCAGTTTTCAGAAATACAGGCGGAAAGGCATATTCATGTTAAAAGAAATGTTCTCAAAATTGATTTTTATTAATGAAATAATGATTTAAATAAAATTTTATGATTTATTTAAACATTTGATTCGTTTGACGATTGTACTTGGTATTGTCGATTTCGAAGTTGACCCAGTGATCGTCATCAAGAGTAACTAAGGAAATATGTAAAAAAAAAGTTGAAGAAGACGTTCCAAAAAATAATTTTCCAATAAAAGCATACGATTTTCGAGCGATTTTCATATATTTTCAATTGGGGAAGTGAACATTTTTTAAATATTAATGCAATAACATATAATGCTTGAAATGCAAAGTGAAGAAATGAGAATAACTTTTTGAAATGAATTTCATATATTATTTTTTAAGATTCAGAACGTCTGTAATGATATTATAGTAAGATTTGGAAAAAAATTGTAGTAAAATACTTATCATAACAATAATAATGTGTTCAGACGTTTCACCAGAGTTTGAGGTTATGCTCAATAAAATTCTGCATATTATCTACAGCGTCTTTTATTTTCATTTTTATCGCAAATACGTGTTCTGCGGGTAAAGTGGCGATAAAAACGTGTGCACATCTCCTCCCGGCAAGCAAGGGAAACAAGATGTTTGGAAAGTTCCAACAATTTAACCCAACAGTCAGAAATTTTAGTGGCTTATCTGAAATTTATTGAATGGAATTAAAAATATGTTAGAAGCATATAATTGACTAAGTGCTTGATCGAGTGCAATTCTGCCGTGATTTTGAAAAACACCGTCAATTGCAAAATGTACGAAGCCGAGAGAATCGACAAAGACGGTTCAAATCATTATTCGTGTGTATCGAGGATTTTAATTCATTTTCTGAACTTTTTCGGTTACAATGAAAAATTCTTGAATTGTTAATGTATAGATTTGCAAATTATTTCACTATCAAGACTTGTATTTTAAAGGAATGTATTTTGAAACATTTTTTCAATAGTTTGATTTTGAAGATTTACAATTGAAAATTCTTTAACGTTAACTGCTTTCAATTCGAATTTCGTCGATTTTAAACATTTGCAATTGAAGACTATTCAATATTATTATTATTATTTTTAATAATATCAATAATTCTTTTATGTCTTTTTTTTCAAACTGATCTTTATATCAACCAAGTAGATATTAATGTTACAAATTTCAATAAATTGGAAGTCGGCCGTTTTTTTAATCGAAAATATAGATGAGAATAACTTTTATTAAATTTCATGAATAACGAATAAAACGAAATTCCAATTAAATTAATTCATGTTCATTTATTGAATGTACATAAATCCCGGATGTAATAAGTATCAGCAAAACTCGAAATTATTGACAAAGAATGAAAACATTTCAAACTTACTTGGATTATAATCAAAGAGATTTTAACAAACGAATGCAATATAAAAAATAGATTTCCCAAATGTTAAGTCTGAAATAAATTACTAAGCTTTACATAAATTTGAGGCTGTGTCTAGTCGTCCGAAAAATTGGGGGAGTTGGAAAAGGGGCTGGACTAGTCGTCCCGAAAATTCGGGATGACGAAACAGTTCGTACATTTGAATATTACCGTCAAGTGGGGTAATTTCAGACATGTGGGGTAAATTCGGACACACCACTATATTCCCTAAATTGATAGGCTAAATTACTCAAAACTGTTTCAGGAATGTGGAATCAGTTCAAGCTTAACTGGTTTTAGATTATGGTTGAAACCACCCAACTTAAGAAATTTAAACTGTCAATTTAGGAATGTCCGAATTTACCCCACATGTCCAAAATCACCCCGTTTGACGGCAAGTAATAAATTCAACAAATTTTCCAACCTAACTAAATTATGACAAGATCCTCTTAACAGAGGTAATGACATAGATCAGGGACACCGATAACTTTCCATGAAAGGATATAGAAACTGAAGGTTTAAATATAAAATTCTTAACAATGTTTGTATCTGTTTGTTTGGATAGAGAATCTTTAATTGTCTAGATTTTGTTATTAATATGTGTTTGAATAAAATCAATTAGATGATCATTTAAATAAGAGTTTTCTTGATAAATTCAATGTTTGGTTCATGAAAAGATTCATGTGATAATTTAAAAAATTTATCAATAAGATTTTTAACTATAGCAATTATGTTAAATTGGATGGTTAGAAAAAAAATTTTAATATCTTCCAGAATAAGTATCTTTTCGATACCAATCTGTAATAATATTACCTGAATCCGTTTTCATCACTTTAAAATTTTAAAAAGGAATAGAACTATTAATTTCAATATCATGTGACAATTCAAGTCTTTGGTGATAAGAACCAAACTGATTTAAAACATAAAGTAGTTCAGTTTCTGGTAAAATAATAAAGGTATCATCAACATACCTGAAATATGTATGTATACAAAAATCTAAATTTTTCATAATATTAGATTCTAAGTCTTGCATAACTAAATCTGCTAAAGTATGTGAAATGGGAGAACCCATAAGTGTTCCACATATTTGTAAAAATTATTGTTAAATTTAAAAACAGTGTGCTCCCTTGGAAATTTTATTCCTTCTTCAAATTTTTTCTAGAAAAACCATTATGTGATCAGGTGGAATTGTTCTTTTATTTATTATATTTTTAAATTCAAAAGAGTTTTTTACTTAAGTTTTAGGCATTAATAAAGCTTTTTTGAAAAAATTGTTAAATATATCAGCCATTTTATATGTAGGAGAATTTATTAATGACACAACAGGTCGAAGTGGAAAATTAGGTTTATGATCTTTAGGTAAACCATAAATAAATTTTGCATTTTTTAAAGATATGAAGCTTTGTTAAGAACAACTGTAATATTACTTTTATCTGCATGAGCAATTAATAATTGTTTGTTAAGTTTAATAAATGATTGTGTTTTTTTAATATTTTGTGAAAAAGTTCAATCAATTTGAGTAATTCTATTATTTTGTAAAAATTGATTTGATGTACTAATAATTCTATATGTCTTAACAAATCTCGATCATCTGTCAAACTTATATTTGAATCTATCTCTTCAACAATGTCTAGAATTATTTTTCGTTTGTTTGTCAAAAAGGAAGAACTAAATTTATCACCTAATCTTAGAACATCATTAATTTCATCTGGAATTATAACATTACTAAAATTTGTAATCCAAGGATCTTTAATCCTAAGTTAATTACATCTTTATGTTTATTTATATTTAAAGGTTTATGCATATTACTATTATTGAGTAAATTTTCAAATTTGTTATCAAGTCTTTGTTTGTTATTAATATTTTTTCCATACTATTGGATTCTTTCATTGGTCTGAAGTATGTTTATTTAACAACTTATTATATTTTTATCTGAAATTTTGAATCAATATTTCTTGAAATATTTACTTCATTGGAAGTGACAACTAGGGATCTCTGAATTTGCTTCTAGAAAATTCAAACTTTAAAACCTTCTTACGATCGGATTCCACCAAACCAGGAATTTTTGAAAAATAATACTTGTTGTGCATTCATTATTTAAAGAATATTTTCTATAAGAAACTGCCACTAGAATGTAAAAATTCGTAATAGCATCTTATCCAAAGGAAATTATCGTGTTTGAAAGAATGACGGTTAAAAATATTCGGCATGTTATCATTATTACAGATGCGTGTTCGAATATAATAACCGATTGTCAGAAAAAAAAGAAGGAAAAAAATTCATTTCTGTGAAAAGTGCGAACATTAGGAATACCGAGGTCGGAAATTCTCTATGGTACAAAGATGTTTGCATGTCTGGCGCGAACAGAATAATTGCATGTCCATCTGCCATTTTGCGAGTGTTATCGACAACCATCTAGCCAAGACATTTTAAATACGTATTCTCTACAGAAACACAAATTTATAATTTCCGAAATCCTGAAAAATTGAGAAAAGTCTTTTTGCTTTTGAAAATAGCCTTCAAAAATTGAACTCTTGTCTACTAGGTCTACTAGAATAAGCCGCGAAAACTCAAAATTAAGATTCATTGGTAAATGCACTGATAGTTTCTTTTGTGGCATTACGAACAAATAAAAAATTTCTCACCATTGGGCATGTCGATTGAAATTTTTTTAATTTACACCTTTTTACATTTTTTTAAAATATATTTGAAGTAATGACAAAAAATGTAATTTTGTTCATTTGTACCGAATGCTAGAAAGAACAACATGTTTTACGCTCTTCTTAATAATCTAAAGAAACACGTACATATTTTAAAGTTTCGAATTCGAATTTTTTTCTACTTTTTACAAATTATGAAATTTTCAACAACCTTATATATATGTAATCTGAAAATGTTAATTGTTACTTAGATAATTACATTTATTGGTAACTGAAGTAATTAATTCATTATTCATTAGGAGTCCATACTCAATTACATTCATTGGTAATTAATTTAATTTGTTGATTACATTAGTTGATAATTAACATAAATAATTAATAATTAATTATCACTTTACAGTCTTTGTTTTTACATTTCAACCATTTTTTCTCTGCATATCCAGTTATCCACCCTCTTATGACGATTCCGATGATTACTGATGCAATATGCGGATCAAAAATTTGGTCATTTTTTGTGTAAAAATGGCTCATGTTTCCGGATCAGTAAAAAAATTGAAACATTTTTTAATAAAGTTTGAAAATATGTACGCGTCTTTTCAGTTTATTAAAAAGAGCATTAAAAACTAAAAGAAAAACCTTTTTCAACATAGGGAACTAATTAACGAAAGTGCATTTTTTCTATCATTTTTTAGAGCATTATATTTCAACGAAAACTTTTTTTTGTTGCTTTTTTTCGTTTGAGGTTATTCACTTCCATAAACTTCACCTAAAAAAATGGATTTTTTTCCTTACGCAAAAACTTTTGGAATTTTTAATTTGAAAATTTTCAATCGACTTGCCCAGTTTGAGAAAGTTTTTTTTGTTCTGGCATTTGTTTCGCTATTCCGTATCAGAGATAAGAATATTGAAATTATGTGACAACTTTGGGAGGGGGGAGGGGGGGGCGAAAAAAATGTTTATCGGGCTAATGTGAGATATTTGAAAAGATTTCAAGATTTTTCATAGGATTTCCAAATATTTTGAAGGATTTTGAAGGATTTTTTAAGGATTCCGAGAGTTTCAGTAATTTCATAGGATTTAGAAGGCTCTTGATAAGGCATTTCAATGAATTTTCTAGGATCTCTAAGGATTTCATAGAACTTCAAATCTTGCCAGGAATATCATCTGATTTGAAGTAATTTAAAGAAATTTCCAGGGATTTTATAATATTTTAATTAAATAGTAGAGAATTTATTTACAACAATTGACGGATTGAATTCAGGATTTATATTTACAGAGATTTCAACAGTTTTGAAATATTAAAATCTTTGAAAAAATGCTAAAGCCTTGGAAACATCGTGAAATATTTAAAAAGATTTCAAGGAATTTCACTAGATTTGAAGAAGCTGAAGGTATTTTAGAGGATTTGAAAGATTTCTGGGTATTTTAAACGCCCTAAAAAAGCTATTCCAATAAATTTTCCAGAATCATAAAGGATTTCCAAAATTTTTTAATATTTTAAGGGATTTCAAGGAATATAAGATTTTATGATATTTTACGGAATTTCAAACGAGATTTTATGATATTCGAATAAATTTTCAAAGAATTAATCCCCAAGAATTGAGGTATTTGAAAAATTTTAAGGGATTTTCAAAAATTTCAAGGAATTTCAGTAGGTTTCAAGAATTTAAAGAGATTTTAAGGATTGAAAATATTTTAAAATTTTTTGAAGGATTAAAAGAAAGTTTCAGAAGATTAAAAAATTTTTCAAGAAATAGCAAGGAAATTCCATCAAATTTCATTTAACTTCACGGGGTTTGAAGAGATTTTCAAATATTCCAAGATATTTCTAAAAATATTCAAATAAATTTGAAAGGTTTCAAAGAATTTTAATGATTTTAGGATATTTGGAAAATTTCCAAGAAATTTCACAAATTTTCTCAGATTTCCAAATATTTCAAAGGGATTTTAAGGAATTTGAACAGATTTCAGGGGATTTTATCAGATTTTCGAGGATTTCATAAATTTTTAAGGATTTTAAAAGCTCTTGAAAAAGTATTATAGTTAATTTTCCAGGATCTTGAAGGATTTTAATGAACTTCAAATATTTCGAGGGATTTTGAGGAATGTTATTTTAATATGATTTCACGAGATTTCAACAGATTTTTTAATATTGAAATAAAATTTTAATGAGTTTATTCAGAAGAATTCAGGTATTCAAAAGATTTGAAGAGACTTTCAAATATTCAAAGAAATTGAAGTAGATTTCAGGGTTTTGAAGAAAATTCAAAGCATTTGAATTATTTTAGGATATTTGGAAATATCCCAAGGAACTGTTTAGAAAGATTTGAACAATTTCAAGGAATTTTAATGAATATCGTCAAATTTCATTCAACTTAAAAGGATTTTAGGAGATTTTGTCATATTTAAATGCAATTTTAAAGAATTTATTCACAAGAATTGAGAGATTTCAAAGGATTTCAAAAATTCGATGAGATTTTTAAATATTTCAAGGTAGTTCCAAAGATTTTAAAGAACTCGGATTTTTTTCACCATTTTCGAAATCACTGTTACCCATAAAAACGTTCAACGTAAAGGGCTTCGATCTTCTAAATTGTTATAAAAAAAAGCTTAGGTGACTTGATCAATGATTTATATCAAATTTATATTAAATTTTATTAGCATTTATCATGATAACAATTGATCTTCAAAATGTTCAGGTTATTTTAGGTTTTTATAGGTAAGTTTATCGAAAAATCTAGAAAAATGCATGAACAATATAAAATAATTTAAGATATGTGCTAGTAATTAAAGAAAACTTCTTATGATAATTCTAATGATAAAATAAACTTCTAAAGATAATAAAATAACTAAAAATATTTGAAAAACATACGTAAAATGGAATAAAAAATTGGATTCTACCAATTATATCGACTTTCGTATGATAGAAATATATTTCGCATAATTCGGGCCTCCCCTCGTATTCATGGAATGAGCTAAAGAGAAAATAATCTTTGAACTAAAAACCGAAAGTAAATTTTAATCTTGTAGGATTGTGAATTCTTGAACCCTTAGGCTGAGAACCACGGGTTCACTTTCTCCAGGAGTAGAGAACCCTTTGGAATTCTCACCCCTTGGTGCCCTGGGAGCGATCTCACTCTCGCTCTCGATTCGCTCTCACTGTTGTGCTCACTCTCTCTTTCTCTCCTTCCTCTCTCTCATCTCATTTCAGCCCTTCTCCCTTTCACCCCTTTTACAGCCCAGAAAATTCCCTCTCTCTCTCTTTATCTCAAAATTTCTCATTCCGAGCTTCTCTTCCCTTGCGAGGTAAGTGAGAGTGGACCTTGGTCCAGCGCTGCATCGACCCTCTTACCCCTTCCATTTCGACTTCACCCTCATAGTCTCACCCCTGACCACGTTGCCGCACCCTAATCCCTATCTCGAAAATACGGCTCGACCCTCACACACGTGAATATTGATTGGCGACAGGCTCGCCAGAGAGCGCCACCATTGGCCAACATCAAACTTACCAGCAAGGATTTTTCTTCCTGCTTTGCCAGGGGAAAAAGAAAGAAAAAAGGGGAAGAAATCCTGGCAAAGGTTAAGAAATTGAATTAAAAGTTGAACCCTTTCGAGTGGTAGACACAATCGAGATTGGTCGAAATCTTCACTTTTTAGGTCTTTAGGAATCTTTTCTTATTGTGTTGCACGGTTGCAGCTCATCACTTTCACCCTTGGATTGCCCCATATTAGGTGCGGTCAGTTTCTTCCATTAGGAGAAATTCCACCCTACTTTCGTCTTTTATGTCAGAAGTTTTCTTCTCTGGTAAAATTTGGACATTAACCTTCAGGATACATTCACTGGAAAGAGTCAAATTACATAAATTCGAGAGAGAATTGAATACATTTGTTAAAATTTGATAAGAGAAACCAGTACAAGGTAAATAGAGAAATTTATGAAGAGATGATATGGATAAATGATGAACAAGTGGGGAAAATATTAAGGAAGATTTCGTGTTAGTCATAGTAAGTCATAGGGTGACCTCTATATCTTCAAAATTGAAACCAACAGAAGTAAAAAAGTAGATTTCTCATGTTATCGATCGCCTATAATTATTTTGATTTATTTATTTTTACTATTACTTTCAATGTAAGTTGTTATTAAAGATATCATATTTTTGGTTGTTAGGACTGACTTTCTCAATACACGGCGTAAAATAAAATGTATTTTAGTAATTCTTCTACGTTTCTAATCCAGTCGCAGATGTTCTTCTTTATCATGATATGCGCGTTATATTTCGGCCAATATTATCGTATGTACTATAGTCTACTCGATTAGATTAGATGAATGGCAAAAGACAAAATAGCCTCAAAATTAATTGCATTTTTAAATGGAAGTTATAGTTTTATGCTTCTTATTTTCTGAACTGATTTATTAATTATTTTTTAAAAGTGTTTCTTACGTTGTTAAATTACTATACATGAATTAAATTCTCATTAAGTGATTCTATTTTATAAATAAATTACATTTTCAGGAATAACAGTTCAAATCCTTCATATGAAAAAAAGTAACCTCCATCTTGCGTAAGATTGTGGTACAGAAGGAATCGTTATGTAATCGAATATTGGATTTTATTTATATATTAAACGTTTACTTATAATTAAAATACTTCTATTCCTATTTCATAATTTTCAATATAATTTCATGTTGTGAGATAATTATCTAAATTTAATCTTCAAAATTATATGTAAATGTGTTTTAAGTTTTTATGGAATTAGATAAAAAGATTATAAATAATAATAATAATTTTGTAAAATGAACTGATTAATTAACTATTATTAACTATTGAATGATTCAATTTTTGCAAAACAGTGAATTACATAAAGATTGAATTTGAATTGTTTACAATTAAGTCACATAAATTGATTATTTACATTAAGGTTATGTGATTTAATATTGGCTGCTATTTTCAGGATAAAAATGTATTTTTTCTTTAAAATATCTCCATTACAATTATATAATTTTTTCAAATTTTTTTGATGCTGTAAAGTGAGTATCCGAATTCAATTTTCAAAATTATATGTGCATATATTTCAATTTCTCCTGGTATTACTTTGAAAGGTTATTAATAATTGAAATTTTCAGATGAATATTAAATACAGGGTATTATAATATTACAATTCAAATAATTATTAAAAGCTCTCTATGTTATGAACTCATTAATTAAATATTAGCTGCTTCTGTTACAAATCAAAGTTTCATGACAATATGAAGTAAAAATTATTTGAATGTTTTAATAATAATTTTTTTAAATGTTTGCGATGGTCTGAAATGATTGTCTGAATTCAATTTTTTAAAATTATATGTACATATGTTTGGATTTTTTATAAAATTTGTATAAAAGGTTATTATTAATTTAAATTCAAGTAATGAAATTGAAAATTTAACAAATATGAATTTAAAATTAATTGAGTATTCAAATGAAAATATTTGTGTAATGCTTTTTTTTTTGTTTTCAAATGATTGATTAATTATTGATTCTATTAGAATCTAAATTTTCTGGAATGTTTTCGAAAGCTTATTAATAAATCAAAATATTCAGAGATGAAAGTTAAAATAAAAATATAGTGAAAAAAAATTAAGTAAAAATAATTTGATTGTTTGATAAAAATAATTGCTTGATGGTTCTCATATTGTGAATAATTTAATTATTTATTAGCTGATTAATTTTAGCCACAATATTGAATTACATGAAGATTGAATTTAAATTGTTTTAAATTCAGAAACATAAATTGATCATTTACTTTCAGGTTATGTAATTGAATACTGGATATAATTTGCACAATAAAAGTTTTTTCAAATTTGAAATACCACTAATTACATTTTTTTTGAAATGAATGTGATGTTGTGAAACGAGTCTCTGCATTCAATTTTCAAAATTGTATGTGAATATGTTTATGCTTTTTTCTGAAATTAGTATTTAAATTTTCAGAAATGATAGTGCATTTTTTTCAAATGTATCTGAATTTTCATTCCGAAATTATGTATTTCTTTGTTTTTCGAAATTTCAACAGGAGCACTTTATGGTGGTTGTCCAAATTTGATCACTTATGCATGAATTCAGGATAAAATATTTGCGAATTGTTTTTCAGAAACTTTTTTTCATTTATACAGTGATTATTTACCAACTATCATAGAGAAAAATGATTAGGAATAACTTTATTTTCTAATGTTGGTAAAAGGCATAAACTTGCTCAATTATTTGAAAGTTGTTTACGGTTTGTTGGCATTTACTTGCTTGTGATTGCAGCCTGAAAGCAAACAAAATTATTTTGATGATCAATCCTATCCTGTCAACAGTTTATTCACCTCGAACCAAATGACAATTCTCATAAAAACATGTTAAATATGTTTTCAATAATAATTGAGATAATCAATCATTAGACAGTTTTAAAGCCAAGAGCTTGGCGATTCAAAGTAATCAATGAAAAAATAGTCAAAGCAAATTAATTTCATAAAAAATGATAATCTGTCAGCGGACAACATTTTCATCGGTATATCAAAAACAAATTTTAAAATTCTTTAATTAAAAAAAAAGCAAGTAAGTTGTAAAAAGGCTGAGTATGGAACTGGCTTTTGATATTGCTACTTGTAAAAAATACTGAAGAATTTTTTTTTAAACCAAGTCAATTTTTCCCATCATTTAGGTCTGTGAAATAAGAGGGTAGTCACTGAATGATTGACCGTTGTACTTTCTTAATTAAGGATAATGAATTTTTATTAATTATCATTGCTATCAAATCATAAATAATAATATATAGTACTTGTAAAAATCTGAAAAATAAATTCGTTAACACAAAAAACTGAGATCGAAGAAAGGAACGAAATTAACTCTCATGAATAACTGTATTCATTTGTGCTCATTTTATGAGCGTTTTACTTCTTCATAAGTATCAAATAAATTTGCTTCCTCATAGAGGGAGGGTTTCCCTAACAATAGAAAAAAATGGACACTTTCAATATTTTTCAAGCTTATTTTTCTGTCTTTCCGAAAATTTCACTTTCAGAAAATCAGAGGGCCCACCAAAATGTCAATTCATGTGTTCTGTTATAATGAACAACATTTAAACCTAACGTGGTCTTGTATTTAAAATTAAAACCTCATAGAAACGATGTAACTTTTCTTTCTGCGCAGATATTGATTAATCATTTATGGTCTCCGAAAGTTCGCCAAAAAATCAATCCACGCGTCTCGAAGATGCTAACAAATACATAAAATGCAGTACTGTTATATTTCCAATGTAGAAAAAATCCTTTTGTAAAGAAGAAAACTAATTTTGTTGAAAATTTTAAAAACGATATTGGTAGGTTATAGTAGATCATGGGCAGTTCTTGATTGTGGCAATCGATGCGTCTCGAAGACGGGAACAAACATTATAGTTGTATTTCCAATATTGAAAAAGTTTTCTCTATATCAACAAGATAAACAACATATTTTTTCAACCTATAAATCGCTACTGCTAGATCATAAGAGGTTATAGAAGGTTCGTCAATAGTTCATTCGGCTTGTCTCGAAGATGCGAACAAACATGTCAGATACAGTACTATAGTACCCATAATATGAACAAAATTTTTCTCATATAAACAGAATACACGCCTTTTTTTAAACTTCATAAATCGGCAATGGTCGGTCATAAAAGGTTCACCAATTGGCCAATTGATGTGTCCCAAGGACGCGAACAAGTACTCTATATGTAATATTTTCGTGTTTTGACTATCAAAAAAGCTTTTTTCATATAGACAGAATAAACCATTTTTTTACTTCATGAGTCGGAACTGGTGGGTCATAAAAGGTTCATCTACAGGTCGATCGATGCGTCTCAAGAACGCGAACAAATACACTGCATGTAATATCGTCTTATTTTGAATATCAAACAAGCTTTTCTCATATAAACAGAATAAATCATTTTTTGAAACTTAATAAATCGGTACTGGTGGGTCATAAGAGGATCATCAATCGGTCAATCGATGCTTCTCAAGGATGCGAACAAATATTCTAGATGTAATATATTCGTGTTTTGAATATCAAAAAAGCTTTTTCCATATAGACAGAAAAAAAACATTTTTTTACTTCATAAATCGGTACTGGTGGGTCATTAAAGGTTCATCAATAGGTCAATTGATGCGTCTCAAGAACGCGAACAAAAACAATGCATATAATATTGTCGTATTTTGAATATCAAACAAAATTAAAATCCCTCGACATCTTTCAAATTCTTGGACATAAAAAATAATCCTGTAAATCTTGTGAAATTTCTTGAAATACCTTACAATCCTTGATAGTATGAATCTAGGAATCCTTCAGGAAGCTAGAAATCCCTTGTGATTTCATTTAATCCATTTCTCAAAGTTCTCTAGAAATCCCTTGCAATCGAGCTTAAACTTATTCGAAATTCTACGAAATTTTGAAATATCTTAAAATTCTTTGAAATTTGCTTAAAAAAAGCTTGAAATCTTTTAAAATCTCTAAATCCTTTGAGATAACTGGAGGTTCTATAAAATCCCTTAAATTTTCTGAAATGATTTGAAATCTCTTAATCTTTGGAAATGCTACAAAGTTCTTCAAAATTCCTTGAAATTTTGAAATTCATTAAAACAAGTAGAAATCATTTTAAATCTATTGAATAGAAATGAAATTAAACTTATTCGTTGAAGTTCTCTAAAAAATAAAACCGTTTAATTGTCTAGAAATCTTTAAAATCCATCGAAATGTTTCAGATTCTTAGACATAAAAACAATCTTTTACATATTGTGAAATTCCTTGAAATACCTTAAAATTCCCTGAAATTAGGAACCTAGGAATTCTTTAGGAACCTAAGAATCCCTTGAAATTTAATTTCACTTATTTCCCAAAGTTTTCTAAATATTCCTTAAAATCAAGTTCGAAATCATTGTAAGACCTTAGAAATTTTTCAAAATCCCTCAAAATTTTGTGAAATATCTTGAAATTCTTTGGAATTTTTTTAAATAGCTTACAATCATTCAAAATCCCATAAATGCTTTGAGATAACTGAAATAAATATAAAATCTCTTAAAGGAATCCTTAAAATTCATCGAAACGTTTCAAATTCTTGACATTAAAAACAATCTTTTGAATGTTGAATTTTGAATCCTGAAAGATTAATTTTCTACGAAACAATTTAATTCTCGAACAAAAAGAATGAATTTTTATCAAAAATGGTTTTATTTTTAACAAAAAAAAAAAAAAAGATGAAATTTCAGAACAGAAAATCATTTTATAAGAAACAAATTTTTAACGGAATAAGTAAATTTTCAAAAGAAAACGATACATTTTCATTTACAAAAATGTCAACTAATACGATTAACCTTCATCTAAAAGAATGAATTTGCAACAAAACAGTTCAAAGTTCTACCATGGGCGATTTTTTTAGTCTCGAAAGAAAATTTCAATCAATCGTAGATTTTTGAATACAAAAAGACCAATTTTCTACAAAACACTTGAATTATCATCAAAAAAAAAATGACTTTTTAACAAAAATGTTATATTTTTAACCCAGAAGATTAATTTTCAAGACAGAAAATGCATTTCATAAAAAAGAAAAGAATTTTTAACAAAATACATCAATTGTCAGCCAAATAGTTGAATTTCCAACTGAAAACGATACTTTTTTATTTACAACAATGTCAACTAATACGATTAATGTTTACCTGAATAAATGAATTTTTAACAAAAATGTTCAAAGTTCTACCAGAAGAGATTTTTTTAGTCAAGGAAGAAAATGTAAACTGATTATTGAATTTGAAAGCTAAGAAGACCCATTTTCTACAAAACACTTGAAGTCCACACAAAAAATGATGAATTTAAAAACAAAGTTATATTTTCAACTGAAAAGATGAATTATCAAGACAGAAAATTCATTTCATAAAAAAGAAATGAATTTTTAACAAAATACATCAATTTTCAACAATGTCAACTAATACGATCAATCTTTATCTAAAAAAATGAATTTCTAACAATAAAGTTCAAAGTTCTACCAAGAGAGATTTTTTCAGTCAAAGAAGAAAAATTTCAACTAATTATTGAATTTTAAAGCCAAAAATACCAATTTTCTACAAACCCTTGAAGTCTATACCAAAAATTGAATAATTAAAAAAAAATGTTATCTTTTTAACTGAAAAGATGAATTTTCAAGACATAAAATTCATTTCATAAAAAGGAAACGAATTTTTAACAAAATACATAAACTTTCAACCAAATAGTTGAATTTTCAACTAAAAACGGTACATTTTCATTTACGAAAATGTCAACTAATACGATCAATCTTTATCTGAAAAAATTAATTTCTAACAAAAAAGTTCAAAGTTCTACCAAGAGAGATTTTTTTAGTCAAGGTAGAAAATTTCAACTGATTATTGAATTTGAAAGTCAAAAAGACCTATTTTCTACAAAAAATTTGAAGTCTACCAAAAAATTATGAATTTAAATGAAAAGTTGTATTTTTAATTGAGAAGATTAATTTTCAAGACAGAAAATCATTTCATAAAAAAGAAACGAATTTTCAACAGAATACATAAATTTTCAACTAAATAGTTTAATTTTGTTTAAAACCGTGGCTAAGAAAGAAATTGTGTATGGGCATTGGTCATGTACTAAAATTTGTAAAACCTTTTTTAAATATTTTTGAAGTCCCGTAAGTCTTTCCAAATAATTGGAAAACCCATAAAATCCCTCGAATCTTCCGAAATTCTTTAAAATCATCCTGAAATAAAAAAGCTTATTCCAGACACGTCGTAATTCATATCTATTTATGCAAAATTATAAATTGTTCATCACATGCAACATGCAACATACAACTGAAAAACAAGAAGCTTTCAAGTACATTTTAAAATCTTAGGCTTATAGATTCATGAATCCTGAACACTGTAAAAAATAATCTTTTTCAAATATGTGTGAGTACACGCGTGTTGGAAGCTTGGTGTAGTGTTTCCGGCAATTGCGGATAATTGGACCGAGTCATGCGAGCCATAGTCGAAGCCGTGCGCCCTTTAATCGTTTCTGGGACGTTTCGCGCAAAGTGAGCACCGAAATACGTGCGGGTCGAATATCCAAAAAGTTAAAACAAAGGAAAAAATTACACCAAGTGCCGAACGAAAAATAAAGGCCCACCCAACACCGTGAGTCGTAATTTGGCCCCCGGGGCGATTGAGTTTCCTCTCGTAGAATCGTAAACAAGAACCTAGAGATGACAGATCTTACATATTCATTCGGTACTTTACTTTAATAAAATGTTTCGACTTTTATGAGAAGCGCTCCTTCACTGAAAATAATTTAATTATGATTTATTTTCCGCGTAATAAGCTTCTGTTTAAAGTAAAACGAGAAGTGGTTTTGTCGTTCAGGTCGACTTTTCCACTGTCAGGTATAAAAAAATAATACTCAGTGGGAAGATTATATTGACCATCGATGAAAATAATTGTTTATAATATGGGATGTTTATTTGGGCTTTAGGGTCAGAATAAATAATTCAATTACTTTTAATGGAACGAAACGTTTCGGCGCAAAATGGTGGCCCTCGTTAGTGGTTAATTTTTATTCTCGAAAAGATAGTTACAAAAAATATTTATAAGGGACGCAGTGTAACAATCTAGTTTAAATAAGAAAATTATTTGAAATTTTGTTTAGTGCAGTCTTGAATGTCTTTGGTGATGTTTGCAATATAATGTAAGGGTCTAGTGCAACTTTCCTTTTTGGTTTAAATTTCATTCCTTTGGTTGAAAATTCGGTTCTTAAAACATTTTTTAAGGGAAAATTTAACTATTATATTTTTGATATGTTGTCTTTCATCTAAATGTAGAAAACTAATCTCATTAATTAAAACTTCATCTTTTTTGGTTCGAAATTCATTTCTCTGGTTAAAGATTTAACTTTTTGTTGAAAATTCGTTTTTATTTTGTTTGGAAACATTTTTTAAGTGAAATTTTAATTATTGTATTTTGGTATGTTGCCGGTTTAAGGGAAAATGTACCCCTAGGCATTACAATTTTGAGTGTCTCACCCCCATCCCCTCCTTCAAAACTTTTCATATATTTTCTATTCAATCTTAAATTATTATATTACCAAATACGTTGAGTAATACAAATTTTTGATTAGATATTTCTTGTTTATTTGATCCATGTATATGATTTTTGTAGCTGTTTTCGGTTGGATTATCTATTAATAAAGATTACAAATTGTGTACATTATCAGTTTAGTAAATCAACATTTTCGATTAAATAATGTTATGTCATGATAAAATTTATTTCTTAGTGTTTCTAAACAGTGCTGATAAAAGAGAAAATTTTAATTTTACATGATTTTTCAATATAAGGGAAATAATTCTGTTCATAACACTTTTTACATTTTTAAGATATCAAAATATTATTTTAAGAGATGTTTAGAAGTTTCAAAAATTTTCAAAAAAATCCAAATATAATTAAGAATGTAATAAGATTTAAATGAAATTTCAAACAAGATGTAGGTTTTTGAAGATTTGGGAATGAAATTTTGAAAAAGAATCAGATTTGAAGAGAATCAAATCAAGCCTTTCTTCGACCGTCAATGTAAATATGCGTATTATTTTGTAGGTCTTACGGTCTTCAATAAAGTAAAAGAAATAACAAACAATAACTGGTCAAATTTAAAAATAATTCCAAAATGTGACTTCAATTTTAAAAAAAATTATATAACATCGCCAAAGCAACTGGATTTTAAATTGGTTTTTGAATATTTAATGATACTTTGATATATTTTTTTGACATTCATAATTCCTGTCCGTAAGTTATTTTTTCTCTAGCCAGAATTTGAATATTGTTAAAATCAAAATCAAAGTGATGGTATAAGTTCCAACAATGTTGTGATGGACCTTTCTTCAAATTTCTAACAATCTCTTTTATGTTCAGGAACTCTAGTTTTCAATGTTCTACCTGTTTCACCAATATACACTTTTTCACAAAAATTACATTTTATGAGATAAACAATTCCAGGCAAATTTTTGGTGTTATCAGTATCTTTTTCGTCAAGTGAAAATTTTTTAAGCGCACAGAATAAACGGAAGATAAACTTTACATCGATTTCCGACGAAAGTTTGGCTGCAACAAAAATTAACCTTGTCGAATAAACTTCACATGAATTTAGGATAATTCCGTGTTTTTAAACCATCTCGGAATAATTTGTCAGTTGTTTGTCAGTAAAAAAAGCGTCTTCTGCTATGTAGTTCACAGCAGTGCAAAGAACAGATGAAGTATGGATGGAATTGGTCTGGAAATCAGGACACGAGATTTTTAAAAACATTGCACTTATTACCATTCGATTTTGAAAATAATTGCACTTATCGCGGACGAATGGTTATTATTTTTGATGACTGTCAATGAAGCACTCGAAAACATTAGAAAAAGTCGCCATATTTACTATGATCTTAACCATAATTCACAAGTTATGTCACGATTACTGGGACATTTACCTTATTGCAGCTCAATATAAAAGCCATTTTACGAAGTAAATCTTTGAAGCTAAATGATTATTTCTGAACAACTACAACTCCTATCGACCTTATTTCATACTTCAAATTATTATTATTTAACATTTCATTTTTTGAATAATTTTTTGAGCTAAGAATTTTTGTTACATATGAGGGCACCCTGAGTCGTAAAATTTTATTTTAAATAGTTATTAAATAAATATTTATCAAGAATATTGAATATAAATTGAAAATCTTAATTTTGTACTGTAGATAACATTTTATATTAAGATAATATTGATGGAAATTTAAGTATATTCCATCAGGTACTTCAGGTTAGGTGGGTGAGATCAAAGATGTTTGCAAGCTGAGGGATGAACAATAATACCAATTGCATTGGGACAAAACTTTATTTTTTTCAAAACACAGAAAAAAATGGTTTTTCACCATGAGTGTATTTGGATATTATTCTTTATTTTCTGAAAACTATTCAATTAAATTATAAAATCCATAAAAAATGTGTAATTATTTCATTATTTAATTAAATACCTTTCTCAAAATGAAAAATAATATCCAAATACACTTATCTCGAAAAATCGGGAAGACTGAAAAATTCTCGAGACTGTAAAATTCCTGAATTAGAAAATCTCCGAATAACGAAATTCCCGAATAGGAAAATTCCATAATAATAAAATTCTTGGACAGTTTATAATATTACCGAAATGGAAAATTCCCGAATAATAAAATTCCCGACATAAAATTGCCGAATTCTAGAATATCAAAATAACTAGAAAATTCCCCAATTATAAAATTCCCGAATTTAGACAAATGAAAAAATGTTTTCATGAATATTATTTATTTATTAAAAATACAATGATCAAATATTTTTATCCAAAAAATTGTAATGTTTAAAGTTTCTGAAATTACTGCGTGAATCTTAAACAAAAATTTATTGAAAAAATATATTTTTGGATGAAAATTTTTGGACGACTGAAAAATTCTAGAAAATAAAATTCATGACTCTTTCAAATTCTCAATTTGGGAATTTCCTGAAAAATACAATTTTTGAATATGTAATAAACTTCCCTAACTGGAAAATTCCCGATAGAAAATTTCCGAATTATAAGATATCCGAATTGGAAAATTCCTGAATTATAAAACTCCCGAAACAATGGAAAAATGGTTTTCCATCAATATTGTTTATTAAAAATAAAATAATCAAATATTTGTATAAAAAAAAATACTTTTTTCTGATCAAAGTTTCTAAAACGATTGTTTGAATTCAAAATAAAAATTATTGAAAAATATGTTTTTGGATGAAAATTTTTGGACGATTGAAAAATCCTAAAAAATAAAATTTCCGTATAATATCATTCCCAAATAATGAAATTATTCCCCAATAAAAAATTCCCAAACAGTTTATGATATTACCGAAATGGAAAATTCCCGACAGTTTATAATATTGCCGAATGTTAAAATTCCCGCTAGAAAATTGCCAAATTATAAAATATGCGAACTGGAAAATTCTTGCATTATAAAACTCCCGAAACAATAAAAAAATGTTCTTTTAATCAATATTATTTATTTCTTAAAAATACAATAATCAAATATTTTTCGAAGAAAAAATATTTTGCTTCTGCAAAGTTTCTAAAATTATTGTATGAATTTAAAATAACAATATTTGAAGACATTTTTCATTCAGAAATATTTTTTTTTCAATTATTGTATTTCAAAGTTAACCAATAAATTTAGAAACCTTAAACATTGAAAATAATTTTTTTCTTGATAAAAATATTTCATTATTATATTTGTTTAAATTCGGAAATTTTCTATTTCAGATATTTTATAATTTTGGCAATTTTCTGTCGTGAATTTCCAAATTCGGTAATATTATAAACTATTGGGAATTATCCATTTCGGTGATATCATAAACTGTTCGGGAATTTTCCAATTCGGGAATTTCATTATTCGGGAATTTTATTAATCGGAAATTTTATCACATATTCGAAAATTTTATTATTCGGGAATTTCCCAATTCGGGAATTTGAAAGAGTCGGGAATTTTATTTTATGGGATTCAAATTTTTTTTTAAATATTTTTACTTTGAATTCAAATACCTAGCTCCGCCACTGAATGTTCCAACTTCAAATATAATTTGATTCCTAATTTTTGGTTTTCTTCCTAACCTACAATACTGACTGTGGCAGGAAGTCTATATATAAAAAAAAAAAAAAAAATTGATTAGCATTTCGAACTCGAAAGTTCATTGCCTCACTACCCGATTCGGGTAGTGTTTCTAGGTGGATAAATACTACCAGTGTGGGTCCACCACACCCACGACGGGTCAACAACACGCAGTATTCCCCGAACGGTCACCCATCCAAGTACTAACCGCGCCCAACACCGCTTAACTTCAGTGATCTAACGGGAACTGGTGTTTTCAGCGTGGTATATATAAAGTCTATATAAAGTCTATATAAAGTCTAATTATTTTAAAAATATCAATTAGGTAAGTGAAAAGTTGTTCTAAATCTAGTGTCCTGATTTATAGATTTTCACGTATACTTTGGCGTTTTTCCATTACTGCGAAGGACGCAGCAGACGACAGCTTTTATTCCATCATAAGATAAACTTTCGCCAAATATCATGTAATCTTTAACAGCTGAACATTTTACATGCAACAAAATTTAACTTCAGTTTTTTCTGTGCGTGTTTTGATTGCTAAAATAAAGATTTTTGTTGAATTTGTTTAACGATTTTCTCAACCGTTCCGAGAGTCCTTGAACATAAGGTAACGTAACTTTTAGATCGGATTTTTTGTACGCATCAATCGAGTCATTTTACCTACTGGAGCTATTGTAGATTTCATGAATTCTTTCTCGAATAATATTATTTATTCAAGGAAGAGGATAATTATTTTGAACTAATATAATTTCAATTTTATCCAAATTTTCTTTCCTAAATTCTATATCACTCCATTGAATGCATCTGTCAATTAAAACTTTAATTAAGCCGACTTTTTGACAATGCTTTTGTCAAATTTTGAAAATGATGGGAATTAAAATTAAGATATCTAGCAGACCGTGAAGCTTTTTTAAACCAATTGGTAATTAACTCACCTTTAGGTGTTTTCATAATTTGTAAATCAAGATAACTAATGGAATTGTTATGTTCAACTTCAATTGTAAACTGTATGGAATTTTTAATACTATTAAAAGTGTTAATGAAATCGTCAATTTTTTCAGTAGGAACAATAGCTAAAATATCATCCACGTATGGTTTATATAAAATGGGTCCAAAATTTAATTTTCCTAAAGCTCTAGTTTCTACATCTTCTAAGACCAAATTTGAAACTATATTACATAATGGAGAACCCATAGGCATAGGACAACCATTTAATTGTTTATAATATTTACCATTAAAAGATACTGATAACACTGAAAATTTGTCTGGAATTGTTTATCTCATAAAATGTAATTGTTATGAAAAAGTGTATATTGGTGAAACAGGTAGAAGATTAAAAAGTAGAGTTTCTGAACATAAAAGAGATTGTAGAGTTGAAAATTTGAATACAGGTTTATCTCAACATTGTTGGAACTTGAACAATCATTTTGATTTTGATTTTAACAATATTAAAATTCTGGCTAGAAAAAAAATGCTTACAAAAGACGAATAATAGAATCCATTTTTATAAACAAATATCACAATTTTTCTATTAACTTGCAGACAGAAATTATGATTGTCATCAAAATATATGAAAGTATCATAAAATTGTCAAAAACCAATTTAAAATCCAGTTGCTTTGGCGCGCTTTCCTCATTTGCGATTCATTTAAATGACGCCTTTATTCAGTATTAATGAATTTACCGCCTTAATGTTTGTCTCTTATCTACTTTGTGAAATGCTCGACGTCTGTCCCGAAAAATTATAAAAATTTAGTTTTTTCTAATTTAAAATTGTAGTCTCTATCTAAAAAAGCCTCTACAATCTTTTAGGCTTTTCCTACGATACGATGTTATATAATTGTTTTTTAAATTGTAGTCACATTTTGGAATTATTTTTAAATTTGACCATAAAACTTTTGACATGTTGTTGACTTCAAAATTGGAAAACTGCAAAATAATACTCCCGCAAAATTTTGAAACTTTTCAATAATGTTGAATGACATCAAGATAATAAAAAAAGATTCTCGAGAATCCCAGGAAAATTTATAATGATTTTTATTATTGAAAATGAATTTTAAGACAATATTGAAAAGGGAATGTTTACACTCGCCGAAAAAATCCGGCTATACGTACCAAAATGTCGGTACAAATAGCGCCTTTTCCAGCTTGCTCTATTCGCATCGAAAAAATTCGGCTATTTTTAACGAAATTTCGGTACATATAGACTATTTTTAAACCAAGAAGACGAATTTTTAACAATATATTTCAATTTTTAAGCAAAACAGATTTTTCATTCATTGAAGAAAAAATTGCACCCAAATTATAATTTTATGGGATAAATAATTTTGAATACAAAATAAAAATTTAGGATAAACATTTCTGTTCTGAGTATATTCGTTTATTTGTTTTTAAGGTTATTCAAATACATAATTTTCCTAAAACTCTCGGGAAAATTCAAAACAAATTTCAAAGATTACAGATATTTCGAAAAAGTATAATTTTTAATCTTCCAGATATTTCCGAGGATACTTTCGACATTTGTAGAAATCTATTCAAATCTTTTAAAACCTATTTAAATTTTTTTTTTTGATTCATTTTTCAAAGTAAAAAGTCATTCAAGATTTTCACATGAATCTCAGAAAAAAATTATAAATTTTTTGCAACTTTTCAGAGTTCTTAAAAGTTATCACGATTTTTTTCAAAATATTCAAGAATTTTAATTTTGATTGAAGTTTTTGGACATTCTTTGAAATTTCAAATTATTCGTTCAAGAATTCCCAAAACGTTTAAGTCTTCTATATATCTTCAACAATTACATAAATTTTTCCAAAATTATTTCTAAAATTCTGAAAAATTAAAAAAATTGCCTTTAAATCTTCCAGATTCTGTTATGACAATTTTTCAAATCTTATTCTGAAATCTTTTAAAATATTTTCTTACAATTATTTTTTCGAAATAAAAAATCAATTTCAATTTTCTCATGAATTTTATGACAATTGTTAAACTATCGTGAAATCTCTCAAAATACTTAATGAGCTTTACTTCCAAATACTCAAAAATGAACATCTTAAAAAAAATTTGAAATTTTTTCAACTGTTAAATTAATTTTGAATCGTTTTGAAACTCCTAAATGTCTCTTAAACTTACTCGAATTTTTGTTGAAAACTTTGTGAATAATTGAAAATATTTTGACATCTTTGTCAATTGTTTCTGAAAATGTATTTTTTGAATAAGAAAATAATTTCAATTTTACCAGGAATCTTAAGACATTTTTCATCATCGTGAAACCTTTCAAAGTCTTTAAAAAGCTTCCAAACTCGTATTTCTAAATATTCAAAAATTTACTTTCTTTCTAACTTCTTTGCATTATTCTAAAGTTTTAAATTAATTGCAAGTCTCTTAATCTTGATTGAATTTTTGATAAAACTTGTAATCTTGCAAATTGAAAATTTTGATTTTAAAATTGCCCACATTCTTTTTCGAAATTTTGAGAAATAATTTGAAATGTTTTTAAACCTTTGTTAATTTTCCTTTCAAATTTTGTTAAATAAAAAATCAGTTTCAATTTTCCCAGTAATTTTGAGATTTTTTATGCTCTCAAAACATTTTAAAATTTATTGAAAAACTTTTTTTTTTAGATATCATTAAAAATCTACACATTACATTTTTGTTATCAAATTGCTGGACAACTCTGTTTTATTGATTATTATTATTATTGGATATGTTATTGAAATGATCTTAAATTTCTCATAAACCTAAAGTTTGCGGATTTTTAATTTTAATCGGGAAAAGGGAACGTCAGCTTTATATAATGAAGATAATTTCGAATTATTGATCGAAAATTGCATTATGCACTTTTTGATAATTGGATTTTTATTTTTGATATATTATTTCAAATTAAAATAATTAATGAAAGAATCGAAGCTTTTTACTCAAAAAATTTTAATATACACGAAATGAAATGTTTTAAATGTCTGCTTGGACACATGGAATAGTTTGAGGCTTCCCGTTAGATCATCGAAGTTAAGCAGCGCTTAGGTCAGTGGTACTTGGATGGGAGTCGTCACGTCATACTAAAGAGTTTATTTATCAGTTTGGAAGATGACTTTACTCTCGAAATATAATAATACTTATTAAAAATAAAATCGAATCAATCATTGAAAACTACAATTTTTTATATATAAATAACACCAATCAACAAAAAAAGTATAACCGATAAGCAATAGCATTCTGATCTGCATGAAGTTCCCACAACCGTCAAACAACTGAAGATACATCATTAAAGTCTAGTGCTTAAAAAAATCTAAGTTCTAAAACTCTAAAAAAAATTTTCTTTTTCTTTCAATCTAACTCACAATTTTCTGGTAATTTAATAACGTTTCTGACGATGCGACAATTATCAAAATGACCCTCTTGAAGTTAATGTTAATCCCATATTAAAGCGAGAACCGAGGGAAATTGACCCTAGGAGATTTGGGTTGTTGGATCATCATTGATGAGAAAGAAGAACATTATAACGAATTAG
The DNA here is from genome assembly GCA_932178445.1 of Andricus quercusramuli. Classification (NCBI taxonomy): domain Eukaryota; kingdom Metazoa; phylum Arthropoda; class Insecta; order Hymenoptera; family Cynipidae; genus Andricus; species Andricus quercusramuli. The sequence goes on from CAKNXH010001960.1 coordinate 475,632, forward strand.
GTCTCGCCCTCTTCACTGGAAAAAGATGAACATAACCTACCCTAACGATAAATATGTTCTCCAGTCGTTAGTCCCTTTCAGAGCCAGGCTTCAACGAATCATCTTTTTTTTTGTCACATTGGGAGAGGATTTCAGCTTGGGAAGATCGACATAATGGTTCCCTCAGGAGAAACACGGGAATTAGGTGAGCTTAGGAAATGGGGAAAGATTTCCTTCTAGTCTTTAGTAGTGTTACCTTTTGAGTGATATAACTTTTGTCTTGCTCGACCTTCCTACTTGAAATCGGGAAACTTCTCGAGTAGGGTCATAGGGATTACTCGGGTCGTATGTACTTACTTACCTACATTCCTACAATCCTATATCAGAGTCAGTTCTTCGCTATAATTTCCCAGCTGGAACTCTTAAAGTGAGCTTCAACCTATTAAAGATAAATTTGGGTCACATTTTACTAGAAATTCAGTGACGTTTTCATGGTCCTCCTGGACAAGGAAATATCATATTACATGATATAATGCAATTTAGAATGGGGCAAACCAGTACGAGGTGAATACCAGTATGAACTCAATAATGGAAGAAAGCGATTTTAAAAACGAGTTTTATAATCAGCCTTTTCAACACTTGTTATTTTACAATTTAAGAATATGAGCCGATTAAAATGTTATTTGGAGATATATTTTGAGGCCAATCTATGCATTTTTTCTTGCATATATTGAGCTTTTCGAATATGTTTCTTCAAAATAACTGATTTTTAGTTTCATAATATTTCTCAGTTTTTTTGTTCAAAAATAGAATTTTTGCACAGATTGACTTCATAATATTGTGTTTCTAATTTTCTTCTTAAAAAATTTAACAAACAGAGACATTAAGCCATAGACCTTGATATTTGTTCTTTTGGGTTCGGTTTTTAATGTCGTTCTCAGGGAGTGGGTTTCTGAGTCAACCTTCGAAAAAATGTGTTTTGGAGATGTTGATAAACGAACAGGTTTATCTAATAAAGATTATTTTGAATTATTGATCGAAAATTGCGTTATGCACTTTTTGATAATTGGATTTTTATGTTTGATATATTCTTTTAAATGAAAATAAATAATTTGGGTCAAATTTTACTAGAAATTCAGTGACGTTTTCAGGGTCCTCCTGGACCAGGAAAACCGGGAAATGAGAGTAATTTTTTGTTGTCTTTGAATTTTACACATTTTTCAAGGAAAAATCTATCAAATCA
>CAKNXH010001962.1:4349-22662 GCA_932178445.1 Andricus quercusramuli
CAGCCAATTTTTTAAACATTTTCGAAAAATTGCCAGGATGTCTAAAAGTATACAAAATAGGAAATAAACACTATTCAAAATCGATTTTTTTTGTTATTGTCCTGACCGTCTAGTCTTGCCCAGATCTGGGACTCGTCAGCAATTCATAACATAAAAATTTCTTTAAAATTTTCTCACCATTTTCGAAAAATGTTTAGGGTATCTACACTTACACAAAATACAAAACTAACACCATTTAAATAAGTTCCTGTTTTTAGTTACATCAATTTTAAACCACCGATGAATTAATGACGCCATCGGCAATGGATGGATTGCATCACCTAAAAAACATTCATTTTTGACATTTCTGTGACAGTTGTCACATTACTCCATATTCTCACTCAGCAATGAAGGGGCTTTATAATAAATAACACAGTTTTGGATCGCAAATGTTATTCACAGGTCGTGTACAGTTGAGAGTTTATTGGAGCAAGACGATTTTGCCTTCCGCGACTGTTCCAGGTTACTTGTATGGATATATGAGGTAAATGGAGAACTTTTGTCGTGTGCCCCAATGGCATGAAAGCGTATTCAAAAGTCGTTACAGAAGTCGCCACCTTAGATACAAATGCATTTCAAAATTATTTCACAGATCGCAACTCGTGTAATAGTGTAGTGGTTAAGGTAATCGACTTGCGTGCTCAGGTTTATGCGTTCAAATCCCCCGCGTTGCGTGCGAAATTTTAATTGTCTTATAAGCGTTGTAACTTACAAATATCGATTAATTATAAGTATATCCGAAAATATATCTCAGAATTAACCGTTTGTTTATTTATTAATTATTTTTTAGTCATTTTTTTACAATTTATAGAGCCGTCCAAACTATAGTCTGCAGCGTTAACATAAGTTAATATTCAGTTGCCTATAGTTGTAAAATTTACTGAACTGACGTCTTGTCCATATACTTACTTTGAAGATCAGTAGATTTAACTTAGTTTTCAGTAATATATAGGGTTCTTTTTTCTGCGTGTACTCACTAAATAGCGGCAGACCAGCGGCTGACTAGCGGCTGGCTAGACCGTCTAGCCACAAACTTTGCAAAAGTGTTACAGGTCTGGCCAGCCCCAGACCAGACTGTCTGATCTGCGCCAGATTAGAGTCTAGACGGTCTAGTCTGGGACTGATCAACGCCAGAAGATTTTTCCACTAGGGCGGTTGAAAATCCAACTATTTTGATTAAAAATTAAACTATTTGGTTTAAAATTAACTCTTGTGTGAAAAATTCATATTTTTGGATACAAAATTCGACTATTTTGTAGAAAATTCCTCTTTTTGGCTTAAAAATTTAACAATTTGGTAGAAAATTCAACTATTTGGAAGAAAGTTAACTTTTTTTGTTAAAAATTCAATTATTTTATAGAAAACCGATAAATTAACAATTGAAAATATTTTTGGTAGGAATTTTTGCCATTTGGTTAAAAATATAATTATTTGTTGAAAATTCATATTTCGGGTTCAAAATTCAATTGTTTTTCAGACAATTTATTATTTGAGCTAAAAATTGGAATATTTTGGTTAAAAATTCAACTAATTTGTTGACGATTCGTCTTTGGGTTGAAAATTGAACTATTTTGGTTGAAAATTAAACTATTTGAAAACTATTTAAGTTATTTGAAAATAACGTTTGTGAAAAAAAATATATATTTTTGGGTTGGAAATTCTAGTTTTCCAGGAAATTAACCTTTCTGGCTTAAAAATTTAACAACTTCGTAGAAAATGCCACTAATTGGCCGAAAATCAATCTTTTTCAGTTGAAAATTCATTTACACTGTTGAAATTTTTTTTTGGTTGAAGATTTATCCCTTTGGTTGAATTAATTGAAAGTTTAAATATTGTGTTGAAAATTCGTTTAACTTTTGGTTTAAGATTGATCTTGTTAACTGGAAATTTAATGGTTCCATTTTTTGTTGAAAATGTATGTTTTTTAGTTGAAAATGTATCCTTTTTAGTTGAAAATTCAACTATTTGGTAGAAATTTTTTTTTTATTTAAAATCTTAACTTTTTAGTTGAAAATTCAACTATTTGGTGGAATTTTGAACTCTTTTCTTGAAAATTTTTTTCCTCCAGGCATCATCTTCTTGGTTAAAAATTCTCTTTTTCTTTGGTTGAAAATTCGACTATTTTATTGAAACATCGTTTTTTTGTTAATTTTCTTCACTGAAAATGTAACTATTACATTATTGGTTGAAATTTGATATTCTAAATTGAAAATTTATCTTTTGTGGTTGAAAATTTATATAATTTGTTGACTATACGCCATTTTAATAGAAAATTAATCTTTTCGGTTGAAAATTCATCCTTTTTGGTTAAAAATGCAACTCCTTGGTTCAACAATTATTTGCTTTAGATGAGGATTCAACAATTTGGTAGGAAATCAAATTTTTTGTTTAAAAATTAACTTTCTTGTTAGAAATTCATATTTTGAATAAATATTCAACTAGTTTGGTAGAAAATTAAACTATTTGCTTAAAACTTAAAATCTTTATGAAAATTTAACTCTTTTGTTTGAAATTCATTTTTTCTGGTTAAACATCAATTTTTTTATCGGAAAATGTAGCTTTTCCATTTTTGATTGAAAATTTCTCCTTTTCAAATTCAAAGTTCAACGATTTGTTAAAGAACTCACGTAATATGTTGAGAATTCGTCTTTTGGTAGAAAATTACTTTTCATGGATGGAAATTCTTCTTTTCCGATTTAAAAGTTAAGATTTTCCAAAATAATTAACTTTTCAGTTTAAGAACTTAACTGTTTTTTTTTGTTTGAAAAATCGTCTATTTGAGTAGACAAGTAATCTTCCTTGTTGAAGATTCATCTATCTTGAGGATTTAACTATTTTGTAAAAAAATGTGTCATTTTTTGTTGAATTCAAGTGATTGACATTTTTTTTTTGAAAATTAATTTGTTTTTTAACGAAAAATTTAACTACTCCATTGTTGGTTTTAAAGCTATATTTGATAGTTGTAAATTCAACTGTTTTATTGAAAATTCATACAGTTTGTAGAAAATTCGCTTTTTGGTCTAAAACTAATCTCCTTGGTTAAAAAATCATCGTTGAAAGATCAATTGAATTTCGATGTTATTTTGTCGAATAGAATATTAAAATTGTTTTTTTGTCGATGGCATAAAAGTTTTTGGTCAAGTAGTCTAAACCAAAATGATTATAGTTTTTAGCTGTGAAAAAATTCCTCCGGAAAATACGAATTATTTCGTTGAAAATTCCACTATTTTGTTGAAAATTCATCCTCTTGGATTGAAAATTCATCTTTCATGATAGAAAATTCATCTTTCTTGTCTAAAAAATCATCTCTGTGAGCTGAAAATTAATTTTTTGTAAAAAAATTAATTTGTTCTTGTTAAAAATTCAACTTTCATTAAAAAAATTCGTTCTCTTTGTTCGAAAATTCAACTATTTATTTGAAAATCCAGCTACTAAATTTTATTCAATAATGTTGATCTTCAATGTATCAGAAATAATTTTTTTTTGTATCAGGCAAGTGTCACGTTATTTGTGGACGCACTCTTATGGGAGTATGCTAACAACTGTATTTCTTATCGTATTTTTTATCATTGAAGTTTTATGTCTGTAATCTGAAAGACGATATACGGTGGCACGTGGGCGAAAAGGCTCTTCCGCATTGGTAGTTGCAATTTCTTGTCTTCAGCTCCCTGTTCGACGAGTTGCCTACGAGCCATCAAACGTTCATTATTTTCAATGTACAGGAACATCCAGTCGTTCTCGTCCAACCATATCGTTGATAACCTGCCTCCATGGGTACCAGTCGAAGCATCTTTTTTCCTTTCCACATTATTTGCATCCTGGATTTCTCCCTCATCCATTCACTGCTTCAGTCGTTTACCAATAACCGTTAGGTTTGATTTTGCAATATTTTTATTTAACTTTAAATTTTGATTTTAAATGAGTAATTGTATTATTTAAAGTAGTCCGGCTTATTATTATTATTTATATTATCGCAGTTCGAGAATGAAGACAGCCTAAAAGCTGATAAATTACACCCCGTCTAGTACAACGACCCCCATCCGAGTATTACCGAGTCAAGCGCTGCTTAACTTCGGTGATCGATCAAGAAGCCTCAAACATTTGCATGTGTCCAACCAGACATTTGTTGGATTTCATTAGAGTTTCAATTTCCCACTAGAATTTACGAAAAAAAAGTATAACTAAAAGAATCTACAGGAATTTACGGGTTTTGCAGTCAAAAAGTCTTTCTTTTTTGACCTAGGGTGACAAATAATGAGAAAATTTCAACGACATAATGTTAAATGACATGTATGGTGTCCAATTGATTGCTATATATTTAACAAAAATTTCAAACGAAAGGTTTTTTGTTGTTTAATAATGACTAGAGTAGAACGGGGCGAGGCAGCCAGGACTCTACATTTTGGACTGCAGAGTACTTGATCGAAATGATATCAAATTGTGTATGGTATCGTTCAAAATATTGATTCTTTGACTACAAAACTGCAGCGTGGCATTTTGATGTAGCTTGACCATTATAGTTTCTACAACCGTTTTCCAGAGACGCTGTGTTTTTGCTCAATTGTAAAAACGTGGGGCGAGGCAGCCAACCATATAATACACAAACGTATTATTATTATTATACCATTAAGCCATTTCCCTTTTGGGGTAGGCGTGATCCAAGATGATATATAAGATTGAAAAACAAAGTTAAATGTCTTCTCTGACATTTAATGAAACTTGAAAGAAAAACCAGGAAAAAATTGGAAAAAATCGGATAAATTAATATCTCAGCTTCGTTGCTGCAGTCCGAGATTTCATAAGGAGTTTATGCCTTCTTCGGGTGGCCTCGTCGAGGGCTGCCACAAGGAATTCACATTTAAGCATTATCAGCATAATCTGCCGTTTGTTGGCTACCTCGCCCCACAAGTGCTTTTTTTCAAAAATATTTCACACAAAAAAAGTATTTTGAATATCGAAAAACCAACCATTCCATCGTGTTAAGCACCAAATTCTACTGCGGAAAATACTTACTTAAATTTTTTATCACAACCTATACACGAAAGATAAGCAAACGTAAATCACGAAAATGTTCCTTCTGCTAGTAGTTTTTCACAACTGACGCTGATTTTTGCAAACTGCGACAGTCACGACACTCAACTTTCGGTAAATACAGCGGACTCACCTAACCGACCTTACATTACCAAGGAGCGCGATTTCAATTAAAGCTGTGGAAATAAGAAGAAATTGGCTGCCTCGCCCCACTGGCTCCCTCGCCCCACTGGATGCCTCGCCCCGTTCTACTCTATTCATGATTGTCTTTTAATATTCTATACCATTACATTGAAGTTTAAACATAGAATTTTTTTATAGCAATCGTGTACATTAGGGTGGCTCAAAAAAAAAACTGCATTTTTTCAAATTTTTTCAACCAATCAGTGATCTCGCGGGGTTTAAATACCCGCAACTGTAAAAAATCCGTATTTTCTAACGGGTTCGTTAAAAAATGTCTAGTTTTACAGACTAGTGCAGACGGGTTGAAAAGCCTGCCCAGAAATACAAAACAAACTTTTTTGAACAAAAAATACGTTTTCGAACTTCCGGCAGTTTATAGTGCTAACATTTCGTAGATTTAAAGCAAAATAATTGAGATCATTATTCAAAAAATATTGGTGTTACATGGTGACATTTTTTTCAAAAAGGGGTGTTTTTTAATTTCTGGGGGAGGTTTTTCAACTTTTCTATATTTTTTTCATTTCATTCCCTTTTCTAACCAAGATTTGATCCAAGATCCCCTTGTTAAAAAAATTTGATACAACCTACAATACACAATATACAATAAAATACAAAAAAGGTACAAAATTCGTCCCAATAATAGAAAAAATTGTACTTTCCTGTAATTTTGGTTGTAATTTATTGTATTTATTTGTAGATTCCTGTAAAAAAGGTTTAAGTTTTTTGTACTTTTTTTGTAGCAATTTTTCCACCAGGGGGGTTGATCGAACGAGAAAAGCTTTCGGTGAAATTTATAAGGACTCCAGGTGAATTTTAACAAATTCAGGATCAACAAAGAAAAAACAGTGAATTCAATCAAATCTCAGTGAATTTATAGGAATTTAAGGCGTGAACTGAAAAAAGGTTAAAAGATCCAAAATATTCCACTGGTTTCAGTAAAATTTGAGTGAATGTACAAGAATTCAAACGAATTCGAAGGAATTTGATAAAATGCCTAAATATTCACGGTGACTTAAAAAGACTTCAGGTTAAATTAAAATGAACTAGAATTTTTTTAAATCCATTTACTTGAGTAGAATTGAGTGAATTTCGAAAAATTCGAGTAAATTCAAAAGAATTCAGAGAGTTCAAAAACTCAGGATTAATTCAGGATAAAAGTCAGGATAAATTCAATAAATTCAACCTAAAAGGATGAATTTTCACCATAAAATGTGATCGTTGATATATTTACCAAAAAATATTTTCAAGTCAAATCAAAAACAGTTAAATGTAAAACAAAAAGATGCATTTTAATAAACTTCATGACTTTTCATCCGAAGATTTGAATTTTTAGCTAAAAAAGATACATTTTGAATTAGAAATGGAATAGTTTAATTTTCAGTAAAAAAAATTAATTTTCAGCCGTAAAAGAAAAACGAATTAATAACAAAATATCTAAATTTTCAACCAAAGAAATGAATTTTTAACTAAAATGATGAATCTTCAAATGAAAAAAATTATTTTAAACATAGTAGTTGAACATTCGATCTAATAGTTGATTTTCTACGAAATATTTTAATTTTCGAGAAGAAAGTATGAATTTTTTCCAAATGAGATAAATTTTCAAAGCCGAATTGTAGATTTACAAACAAAAAGTTAATTATAAACCAAAACTGGTTTTGCATTCAAAAAAAATTAATTTTCAATTTAAAAAAACTGATTTTCTAGTAAAGAAGATGACTTTTAAACAAAATACATGCATTTTCAACTATTTGGGTTTTTCATAAATTTTCAATAAATAAATTTCGTACAAAAATTGTCCTTCTTGGTAGAAAATTAATCTTCTTAGTTGAAAATTCATATTTTTCCTTGAAAATTCAACAGTTTGTTTTAAATATTTTTCTCTGTTGACTGAAGAATATTTTTTAATTGGAAACTCAACTATTGAAAATCTGTCTTTTTTGGTTGAATTTAACTGTTTTTTATTTAAAATTGAAATCTTTTTGATTGAAATTTCAATGATATAACCATTGTTCGTTGAGAATTCATCCTTTTTAGTTGAAAATTTAACTCCCCGTTAAAAGTGTAACTCGTTTGTTAAAAATTAATTCTTTTCGTTGAAGATTCATTATTTTAATTGAAAATTCATCTTTGATTGAAAATTTAACGATCTAGATGAAAATCAATTTTTCTAACTGAAAATTTAACTATTCCAGTTGAAGATTTAACTATTTTTTTGAAAATTCGTTTTCTTTTTAGAAATTAGTTTTTTCAAACACAAAATTTAGGTATTCTGTTTTTGCTTAAAAATGTATCTTTCATGGATTTCATGGATTTAAGAAACAAATTATTTGGTGAAAGTTTTTTGTACCTTTTCGGTATAAAATTCAACTATTCCAGTCGAAGATTCATCATTTAAGTGGAAAATTCATCACATTGGTTGAAAATTGAACTGTTTGATTGAAAATCCGATTTTTGTTTGTGAACAATTAATTTGTTCAACTTAATTTTTAACTGTTATATTTTTTGTTGAAAATTCTTCTCAGTTTTTGTTTTGTAAAATTCAACTATTGGCGTACAAATTTTCATAGGAATACATAGTAAATGATCAATTAATGTCGAGAGGGAGGTTTGACGCCGAAGATGATTTTGTGCATTCAATGGGTAGAGTGAAATGTCTGCCTTTAAACTCGCCTTGAAAAACGGCTGAACTCAGGAGGCGGTTTTCTGCAGTTTTCCACTCCCCTGGCCAAACCAACCTTAGTGAAAGAAAAATTTTTACAGACCCATACCCAGTAAATAGGATTCGTCTGGCAGTATATGTTGTCACGATTTTTTCACCGGGGTTTTAAAATAAAAAGGCATAGTACAATTGGTTTGTTGAAATTTTATGTTTGGTGGCGAGTCCTTTTTGGATAACTGAATCGGCTCTTCTATCATAATTCAATTTGATCATTTTTCCTCTTCCTTTTCAAGATAAAAATGATATATAATAATAATTAATTATCTCTATCACAGAAATAAAAAAGCTCAGACTTTAAATTCATAAAGAAGGTATTGCATGCAATTTCGTATTTGAATTTCTCGTTTGGCTTTTAGAAATCGAGTCCTTGCGAATGCCGATTTCAGCCTTCTCGCAAAGTAAACGAATTTTTTAAAAGATTCCTTTGCAAATAACGTTTTACAGCATCCGACAAAGACAAATGCAAACAAGCAGGTAGCGGGCATACATAACCCGCTATGTTTGCAGTGCGTCTTTCGATTTCGACCTCTTAAATTTTTTAATGGCTCATGCACCTGTGAATGACCTTCGATTCGTGATGGTGAAATTACCTGTTTGAACGAATTGAGGCTTGCGAATGTGAAAACATCGAATCTCCTGTGTTTCCGCCGAGGGGGAAATAACTTCTGTAATCCGCTGGACCGTACGGTTATCCAAACTGGTTATTACTATTATTATTATATCGTTTCATGAATTATTTGTCGCCACACTTTTCTGTCCTGTTATACCTTTCTAGCTTCCTTCATGTCCATGCATTTTTTCATGCAATCTCTTTTGTTTATATGGCTTATGTCCCTTCGAATTAGTATCTCATTTACACATTCTAACTATTCTTTTCACGGTCTGCTTCTGAGCACACTGCCATTTACTTTACCTTGATACACTTGTTTCGTTAGTCGTTCATCTTCCATTCTATCAAGATGCCCAAACCATCTCTAAGAATTTCTTTTACGTATGCCAACTTGTGTCTCCTCTACACCCCATCATTTGAGGATTATCTCATTAATTATTCACTTTGTCTATATATCTCTTCATATATATTTTGACGTTATTAGTGAATAGGCTACCCAAATATATGCACTTTTCAACTTGTTCTATTCTCTCATCATTTAGGACAATGTTGCACATTGTTATCTCACCTTTTCCTTCAAACACCATCATTTTTGTTTTATTCACATTAATTTCAAGGTCCATGTTCTTCATGCTTGTATTCAGTTTGCTCAACATTCTTTGAAAGTCTTTGATTGAATCTGCCACAACAAACCTTATCATCTGCGAACGCTAACCCACGTACCCTCACTATCTCGAGATCCACATCTTGTTCATCGAAGAGGGCCAGACGACTGGAGGTTCATGTCTTGCCCGCGTGGAGCGCTATATCACTGGTTCAATCTGTCATTTGGCGTCACTGATAGAATCAGTAGCGCTATTTTAGTTGAGCCACTTACTGGTTTACCCAGTCAAAGTGGAAAAGTCACTGGTTTACCAGTGATGATTCAAAATACTGATTCAACCAGTGACAGTGACCAGCGACTGTACCGGTGAGAGTGGTTCAGTTGAAGAGAGTACCCTGAGAATAAGTATTCTTGAATATATTTTACTTACGGTACTCAATAAGCTGATACCTCTCTAATCAATGCAGTTTCTTTGATCTCCCTTGGTGCTCAGAGTAATCACGCCTAATCCACATGTAATCCAGAATCCCATGAGTAATTTGAAGTAATCCTAGTATTCGGAACTAATCCACTTGTGAGTCACAGTAATACTTCGTAATCCACTTGTAATCCAGGGTAATCTAGCTATAATCTAGACGAATACAGTTCTAATACAGTGTAATCATCTCGTAATCCGGTTCAAATTAAGTAAGTCGGAGTAATCAGAGTATTCCGAAGTAATCCACTTCTATGTCGAAGTAATCAGCTTCAATCCACTTGTAATCCGGCGTGATATACTTGCAATCTAGTTCTATGTAGAGTAATCCAGGTCTGATCCGGCCTAATCCACTTGTAATCCAAATAATCGGATGGATTCAGTTTGAAAATTCATGCATTTTCTTGAAATTCCTCTTTTACGGTAGAAAATTCATCTTCATCGTTGAATATCCATGAGTTTGGTTGAAAATTCTACTATATCATGAAAAATTAATCTTCTTTGTAGAAAATTATTTCCTCTGGTTGAAAATTTAACTATATTGCTAAAAACTTGTTTTGCATTGGAAAATTAATTCTTTAAAGTTAAAATTTAACAATTTCATATTTACCTGAAACTATATATCTTTTTTGGATAAAAATTCAAATACTTGTTTAAAAATTCATGCATTTTGCTGAAAATTCACATTTTTTGGTAGAAAGTTCATCTTTTTAGGTAGAAAATTAATTTTCTTGTTTGAAAATTTAACTATTTGGTAGAAAATTGAAATATTTTCTTGAATTAATTTGTTTAACTGAAATTTTAACCATTCTACTTTTGATTGTAAAGTTCTCTTCTTTAGTTGAATGTTCAAATATTTGGTTGAAAATGCATGTATTTTTTTTTGGCAGAAAATCAATGTTATCTGTAGAAAAATGAACTACTCGGTCGAAAATTATTCTTCTTGGTTGAAAATTCTGGTTTTTGGTTCAAATTTAATTACTTTGTAAAAAATTCTCTTTCTTTGGTGAAAGTCTAATTTGTCTAACTAAAAATGTATCTATTTCATTTTTGGTAAAAATTTGTGTCCAGTTGAAAATTCACGCATTTGGTCGAAATGTAGTTCTTTTGCAGGCAAACTTAAGATTCTTGATGGAACATTAATATATTACTTCAATAACTTCAGACAAAGTTTTAGTCAAAAATTCAACTATTGAGTTCTGAAAATGTTACTTTTTCAATTCTAAATTTATTATTTTAGCTGCAAATGCATCTCTTTCATGGAAAACTTAACTATTTTCTTGAGAAGAATTTTCGTAAATAAAAAATTCAATTAATTTGATAGAAAATTCAACTATTTGTTTGAAAATTATGATTTTTTTAATTCATGTATTTTGTTGATAATTTCATCGTTTTTGGATGAAAAATATTCTTCTTGGTTGATGATTCATGTTTTGATTGAAAATTCAACTATTTGGTTGAAAATGAATTGACTTTGTTGAAAATGAAACAATTTTGTTTACTAGTATCATCTTCGATTAAAAAATCATTTATTTGGACAAAAACTTAAGTATTTAGTTGAAAAATTCTTGATTTTTGTTTAGAAAATTTATTATTTAACTGAAAATTTAACTTTTCAATTGTAAATTCAACATTTTAACTGAAAATTCATCTCGTTCGTGAAAACTTGAACTATTTTTTTGAAAACTGTTCTTTTTTGTAAGAAATGTAATTAATTTTGTATAAAATTCAACTATTTGGTTGACAATTCACGTATTTTGTTGAAATTTTATTTTTTCGTTAAAAAATTAATATTCTAGGTAGAAAAATTAACTACTTGGTTGAAACTGGAAAAACTTTGTTGGAAATTCACTTTTTGGTTAGATATGTATCTAATTTTGTTGAAAATTTCTTTTATTTGGTAGGAAATTATTTTTCTCGGTTAAAAATTCTGTTGTTTGGTTGAAAATTCAACTACTTTGTAAGAAATTCTCTTTCTTTGGTTAAAATATAATTTGTATGACTGAAAATTTATCTATTCCATTTTTTTGTGAAAATTTGGTTTTCTTAGTTGAAAATTTATGCATTTTGTCAAAATTTAGTTCTTTTGCAGGCAAATTTAAGATTCTAAATGGAACATTAATATTTTTTCTTTGATAAATTTGGTCAAAGTTTAAGTTCAAAATTTAACTATTAAGTTCAAAAATCCTTATTTTTTGTTGAAAATGTATTTTAAAACTGAAAATGTAACTTTTCAAATTGTGAATTCATCAGTTTAGCTGAAAATTCATCTCTTTAGTACACTTCAAAAAATTAGTGTATTTTGTTGTTGATTCACCTTTTTTGTAGAAAATTAATCTTCTTGGTTAAAACATCTTTTTTTTTGTTGGATATGCAACTATTTTACTAAAAATTCGTATTTTCTGGTAAAAAATGATTCTTTATGGTTGAAAATTCATCCTTTTTGATTTTAAAAAAAGGTGATTTCGAACATTAATCTGTTTCGATTGAGTTGAAGATTTATAATTTTAATGAAAAATTCAACTATTTGGTCGTCAATTAACTGTTATGTTGAAAATTAATATTTTAAGGTTGATAAGTCAACTGTTTTATAGAAAATTCATGTTTCAGGCTTGAATCTTTAACAACTGGGTAGAAAATTAAACTATTTTGTTGAAAATGAAATTTTTTTCCTGAAAATGTAATTATTTCATTGTTGCTTGAAAATGTTTTCTTTTTAAGTTGATAATTCAACTATGTGGTGGATACTTAATGTATTTTGTCAAAAAATCGTATATTTGAGTATAAAATTAATCTCGTTTGTTGAAAATTGTTCGTTTTGGTTTAGGGTTCAATTACTTTGTTAAAAATTTGTCTTTTTTAGTTGAATCCAATATTTTGGAATTTGTTTTTTTTTTTTGTTGTTGCAAGAATAAAACGATTCCATTTTTTGTTTGAAGTTCAATTAAGGTTGAAAATTCACCTTTCTCGTTGTCAAATGTTTTGTAACAAATTTGACTTTTTAGCTTGAAAACTGAACTATTTTGTTAAAAATATGTGTATTTGGGTACAAAATTAATCCTGTTTGTTGAAAATTAATTTGTTTATTTGAGGATTTAATCAATTTGTTGAAAATTGGTCCTTTTGGTTAAATTCATCTCTCTTTCTCAAGTTACTTTTTTTAACTGCAAATTTACCAGTTCCATTTTTGGATGAAAAATTATATTTTTCAGCTAAAAATTCAACTATTTGGATGAAAATTCATGTATTTTGTTGAAAATTCGTGTTTTGGCGGAAAATTAATATTTATGTTTGAACATTTATCTTTGTAGGTTGAAAATTGAAGTATTTTGTTAAAAGTGAAATTATTTTGTTGAAAATTCAACTATTTTGTTAAAGTCATCGCCTTTGGTCGAAAATTTAAGGATTTTGTGGAAAGTTCGACATTTTGGAATGAAACTTGATCTTTTTTGGTAGAAAATTAATCTTCTTGGATGGAAATTCATTCGTTTTAGTTGAAAATTTTACTATTTTTTTTTAACCTTTGTTTCATTTTTGGCAGAAGATTGATTTTTTTAACTTAAAATCTAACTATTCCATTTTTAGTTGAAATTTTATCATTTTTAGTTTAAAGTTCATTATTTTGATTCATGATTCATTTTTTTTAATAATTTAACTAGTTGCTTGTACATTAATTTTTTTCGAAAATTTAGCTGTTTTGTAGAAAATTAATCTTTTTGCCTTAAAAATTCAACAATTTGGTAGAAAATGAAACTGTTTGGTTGAAATTTTTTTTTTTTCACAAATTAAACTACTTTAGTAGAAAATCAAACTATTTGAGTAAAAATTAAACTATTTGTTCGTAAATTAACTTTTTTTTTTGAAAATTTAACTATTTTGTTCAAGTCATCTCTTTTGACCAAAGATTTAACTGCTTTTTTTTAAATGCGTCATCTCTTATTGAAAATTCGTCTTTTTTGCTTGATTTATCTCTTCAGTTGGAAATTGAACTATTTTGTTTAAATTTTTTTAAATTTTCAATTGAATATTGAGATTCATCATTGTAGTTGCAAATTCAACTATTTTGGTCACAATTGAACTTTTTTATAATTTTTCTAACAATTTATTTATTTTGTTAAAAATTCGTCTATTTGGGTAGAAAAATAATTTTTAATGTTGAAAATTAGTTCTTTAAACTAAAAGTTTAACGATTCTATTTGTGGTTGAAAATTCAACTAGGGTTTAAAATTCACATTTCTTGATTGAAAATACTCTTCCTTATTGAAAATTCTTGTTCTTCGGTTTAGAAGGCGTTTTCTGAAACATTCTACTTTTCAACTTGAAAACTTAACTGTAATGTTAAAAATTCGTCTATTTGGGCAGTAAATTAATTTTTTTGTTGAAGATTCATTTATTTGTTTGAGGTTTCAGCTATTTTTTTCTAGATTCTTTTTCGTTAAATTCATCTGGTTGATAATTTATTTTTGTTTTTGTTGAAAATTACTTTTTTTAACTGCAACTTTAGCTGTTCTATTTTTGATTTAAAGCTTATCTCTTTCAGTTGAAAATTTAACTATTTGAATGAAAATTCATATATTTATTTGAAAATTCGTCTTTTGACAGAACATAATTATTCTTGGTTGAAAATTCATCTTTAAGGGAAAAAATGAGCTATTTCGTAAAAAAATCAATCATTTTGTTGAAAGATTAATTATATTGTTGAAAATTCGACTGTTTCGTTAAAGTTACCACAGTTGGTCGAAAATTGTACGGTTTTTTTAATTTCATTATTTTGGATTGAAAATTAAATTTTTAATGCAGAAAAGTCATTTTTGTGGGTTGAAAATTCATCTATTTTGACTTAAAATGAACTTTTTTGTTGAAAACCAACTTTTTAGGGTAAAAATTAATTTCTAATCTGAATTTATATTTAAAAAAAAAAGAAATTTCGTCCATTTGTTAGAAATAGAAAATAAGATCCTAATTCTGCAAAGTCTAGCAGTCAATTTGAAACAAGTTAATCTCAAGAAGACCTTCGGAGACATAAGGAGCACCATACTACAAAAGTGCCGAGCTTAATAAATCCGTACTGAGGATTTAATGTCTCTATTGTGACCCCGACGGCCGACAGCGCCGCAACTGAACTTGATTAGGTTAATCTAAGGGGGCCCAGATTTCTTCGCTTCCGCCCCTTAAATTCAATTTGTCGATCGTATTTCTCCACTTAATAAATATTATACATTAGATTTGATTCAAGGAAGCAGAAGCCAAAATTATAAATGGGTTTATTACAAACAATTCATTACATTTTTTTTAACTGGACAATGAAAAATCCTGAAAAATAAAATTCCCGACAATGTAAAATTCCCGAATAATAAAATTGCCGAATTATAAAATTCTCGAATTATGCAATTTCCGAATACTGAAATTCCGAACAATAAAATTAGCGAATAATAAAACTCAAGAACCATAAAATACCTGAATTATGAAATTCCCAAATAATAAACTTTCGGAATTAGAAAATTCGCAAATGATAAAATTCTTGAATTATTAAATTCCCGAATAATTAAATTCCCGAATTGGAAAATTCCCGAATTATAAAATTCCCTTATACTAAAATTCCCGAATGATACAATTCAAGAATAATAAAATTCCTGATAATAAGATCCCCAAATTGAAAAAATCCCAAATAATAAACTTCCTGTATTATAAAATTCCCAAATAATAAAATTTGCGAATTATAAAATTCCCGAATAATGAAATTTCCGAATTGGAAAATACCCAAATAATAAAATTCCTGAATAATAAAAGTCCCAAATTATAAAATTACCGAATAATAAAATTACCGAATAATAAAATCAAAGAATAATAAAATTTCCGAATAATAAAATTCCGGAATTCTAATCATAAAATTGCCGAATTATAAAATGACTAAATGATGATACTCCAGAAATATAAAATTCCTGAATCATAAAATTCCCCAATAATAATATTCTCGAATTATAAAATTACCGATTAATAAAATTTCCGAATAATAAGATTCCTGAAACTATAAAATTGCTAAAATATACAAATCCCTAATTGGGAAATTCCCGAATTATCAAAATTCAGGATTTCAAAAATTCCCGAATTATGCAATTCCCGAATACTATAATTCCCGAATTATAAAATTCACAAACAATAAAATTCCCGAATTATGAAATTCCCGAATAATAGAATTCCCGAATAATAAGATTCCTGAATTGGAAAAATCCCAAATAATAAACTTCCCGAATTACAAAATTCCCAAATAATAAAATTCTCGAATTATAAAATTCTCGAATAATAAAATTCCCTAATTGGAAAATACCCGAATAATAAAATTCCTGAATAATAAAATTCCAGAATTATGAAACTCCTGAATTATAAAATTACCGAATAATAAAATCACCGAATAATAAAATTACCGAATAATAAAATTCCCAGATTGTAAAATTTCCGAATAATAAAATTGCGGAATTCTAATATTCCTGAATCATAAAATTGCCGAATTATAAAATGACCAAATGATGATACTCCCGAATTATAAAATTCCTGAATCATAAAATTCTCCAATAATAATATTCTCGAACTACAAAATTCCAGATTAATAAAATTCCCGAATAATAAAATTCCTGAAACTATAAAATTGCCAAAATATACAAATCCCTAATTGGAAAATTCCCGAATTATCAAATTTCCTGAATTTAAAAATTCCCGAATTATGCGATTCCTGAATACTATAATTCCCGAATTATAAAATTCACAAACAATAAAATTCCCGAATTATGGAATTCCCGAATTATAGAATTCCCGAATAATAAGATTCCTGAAACTATAAAATTGCCAAAATATACAAATCCCCAATTGGAAAAAACCCGAATTATCGAATTTCCTGAATTGGAAAATTCCCGAATTATGCAATTTCCAAATACTATTATTCCCGAATTATAAAATTCGAGAATAATAAAATTACCGAATTATGAAATTCCTGAATAAAAAGATTCCTGAAACTATAAAATTGCCAAAATATACAAATCCCTAATTGGGAAATTCCCGAATTTCCTGAATTGAAAAATTCCCGAATTATGCAATTCCTGAATACTATAATTCTCGAATAATAAAATTCCCGAATAATAGGATTCCTCAAACTATAAAATTGCCAAAATATACAAATCCCTAATTGTAAAATTCCCGAATTATCGAATTTCCTGAATTGAAAAATTCCCGAATTATGCAATTCCCGAATAATAAAATTCAAGAATATTAAAATTCCCAAATTGTAAAATTCCCGAATAATGAAATTTCCGAATAATAAGATTCCGGAAACTATAAAATTGCCAAAATATACAAATCCCCAATTGGTAAATTCCCGAATTATAAAATTTCTTGAATTGAAAAATTCCCGAATTATGCAATTCCCAACTACTATAATTCCCGATTAATAAAATTCCCGAATAATAAAATTTCCGAATTGGATAATTCAAGAATTGGAAAAATCCCGGATAATAAAATTCCCGAAGTATAAAATTTCCAAATTGGAAAATTCCCAAATAATAAAATTACCCACTAATTAAATTCCTGAATTGGAAAATTCCCGGATAATTAAATTCCTGAATTAAAAAATTCCCTGATTGTAAAATTCCCGAATAATACAATTCAACTAATTAATCAAAAATTACCTTGTTGTAATTTTCATTTGCTAGATCATCATCTTAGGAAAATTATATTTATATAATCTCAAAAACAAATAAACTTAAAAATTTATAGTTATTCGAAATTTTTATTTTGCATTATAAGTGGGTTTTCTCTCAAATCAACAAACGACACGCGCGTATGGTCAGTAAGACAGATTTTTTAACCCATTTAAAAATTAACGCACTTAAAAATTTGTTATTAAAAATCTACTTTTACAAAATTATTCCTCATATTTTTTATCTTCTCACAATAGTGTGACAATTTCTTGCTATAATTTGAATTATTAACAACAATAAATTGTTTTATAGAAACAGTTAACACTAGAAAATTGTGCCTGAAGTATAAAAATGCACGTTCAGGGACATGGAAAAAGAAACAAGGGGAAGTTCGTGAGGAAATTGGTCTTAAAGAGGAACGGGGAGAGAGGATAAGAATTGGGTAAGTGGTTGGGATGTTGATAGGAGAAGAGATTTAGGATAAATGAGCAGAAAGAAGGGGAGGAAGGAGGTGATAAAGAAATAGTGGAGTTTGGATGAGGGTAGGGCAAGTGAAGCGAGGAGTGATGGGGAAGTAAGTGCGAAAACGAGAAAGAATTTAGGGAGAAAGGAGAATGGTGAAGAAGGAAGGGTGAAAAGAAGGAGGTAATGAGGACGTGGAGATAAGAGGGAGGGTTTTAAGGAGAAGTGTGCGGGAAGGGGAAGGACAGGGAAGTAAGAGTAGAAAGAAGGGCCTTAGATAGAAAGAAGAAGAGAGAAGGGGAAGAAAGAGGTGTAAGGAATAAGTGGAGTTAAGAGGGAGGTGTTAAAGAGGATTAGGATACAGAGAAGGACAATATGACAATGACAATCTAGAGAAAAAGTTGCGTTAAAATCAAAGTAATCAAGAAAATCTGGGTTTTCAGGAGGACTTTGCGGGAAGGGGGAGGAGAAGGGTGGTAAGTGTATAGAGAAGGGC
>CAKNXH010001962.1:22672-33478 GCA_932178445.1 Andricus quercusramuli
GGTAAGAAAGAGGTGTAAGGAAATAGTGGAGTTAAGAGAAAGGGGTTAAAGAGGATAAGTATATAGAGAAGGGTCATGAGAATCTAGAGAAAAAGTTGCGTTAAAGTCAAAGGAGTCAAGAAAATCTGGTTTTTCTGGAAAAGTGTGCTGGAAGGGGGATGAGAAGGGAGGCAAGTGTATAGAGAATAGGGCTTAACGTAGAAAGGAGAAGAGAAAGAGCGAAGAAAGAGGTGTAAGGAAATGGCGGAGTTAAGAGGGGGTGTTAAAGAGGATTAGGATATAGAGAAGGGTCATGAAAATCTAGAGAAAAAGTGGCGTTAAAATCAAAGTAGCCAAGAAAATGTGGGTTTTCAGGAGGAGTGTGCGGGAAGGGGGTGGAGAGGGGAGGAAAGTGTAGAGAGAAGGGCTTTAGGTAGAAAGGAAAAGAGAGAAGTGGGAAAAAGAGGTGTAAGGAAATGTTGGAGTTAAGAGGGAGGCGTTAAAGAAGATTAGGATGTAGAGAAGGGTCATGAGAATCTAGAGAAAAATTTGCGTGAAAATGAAAGTAGTAAAGAAAATCTGACAAGAGTTTGAGGAACGTGCCTCGGTGATCGTAGATGCTTTCTTAAGTGATTGAAGTATCATAGGGTTATCAGTGGCAAGAACTTATGTCATCAAATGCATGTACCTAACAGCCGCTTGAAGACAATAGGCGCGCAGAGTGAGCCAGGACAGTCAATGAATTGATATCGTTATTGTAACAACATAATAGACATATTTTCTTATTGAGATTGTGGTCACATGTGTGTGACGTGCGTATCGCGCCTCGTCGCTTTTATGAACCTATCCATTCATGCAACTGGATGCGACTGTCTTGAGTCAAGCAACCCACCTACTCATCCCAGAAAGGCTGAGGACCCTTACTTCGAGTGAACTTGCGAACCACATTAAGGCCATGTGACGAACAGGTCACGTGACCGGATTCCTACCTTACCGACACTTTTTTTTATTTCCTACCTCATTTTCACACGAATAGCCACATCCAGTTGAAAAATTGGTATAATAAATAAGAAGTATTAAGAAAGGTGGGTCTGGTAATAAATTTTAATAATCATGAAAAAAGCAAAAAAAAATTATTTACAAAAAAAACTTTTTTCGTAATTATAAACATTCAGGAAGAGACACACCTTTCTTATTGTTTCTTATTTAGTGTGCCAAATTTTCAACTCGACGTGGTGCTCCGTGTGAAAATAAGTTTGGAAATAGAAAAAGTTCCGGTAAGGTAGGAATCTGGTCACGTGACCCACTCAGCACATGACCTTGAGTCGTTAGGCGATTCTAATTTCCTTGAATTGACTCTAGAGCTGGCATATATCTTTGAGTCAGAAGCCAAAGGTCAAAGGGTAGAATTTTGAGTTTAGAGCTCAAAGTTTTTGGGTCAGGAGTCCAAGTTAGACGATTCTAATTTTTTGCATTGACTCAAGAAAAATCATCTATCTTTGAGCCAGAAGCCAGAGGTCAAAGGTTACATTTTTGAGTTTAGAGGCCAGCGTTTGTAGGTCAGGAGCCCAAGTTAGGCGATTATATTTTTTTGGCCTTGACTCAAGAGCAGGCATCTATCTTTGAGTCAGAAACCATAGGTCAAAGGTTAAATTTCTGAGTTTAGAGATCAAAGTCTTAGATCAGGGGTCCAAGCTAGGCGATTCTAATTGTTCTTCTTTGACTCAATAGCAGGTATCTAGCTTTTTGTCAGAATTCACAGGTCAAAGGTTAACTTTGTCAGTTTATAGGTCAAATTTTCTAGTTCAGGAGTCCAAGTTAGGCGATTCTAATTTTTTTGCATTTACTTAAAAGCAAGCATCTATCTTTGAGTCAGAAGCCAGAGGTCAAAGGTTAAATTTGTTAGTTTATGGGTCAAATTTTCTAGGTCGGGAGTCCAAGTTAGGCGATTCCAATTTTTTTGCATTTACTCAAGAGCAGGCATCTATCTTTCAGTCAGAAGCCAGAGGTCAAAGGTTAAATGTTTGAGCTTAGGGGTCAAAATTTTTAGATCTGGGGTTCAAGTTAGGCGATTCTAATTGTTTTCCTTTGACTTAATAGCAGGCATCTAGCTTTTAGTCAGAAGTCAGAAGTCAGAGGTCAAAGTTTAAATTTTTGAGTTCAGAGGTCAAAGTCATTTTAGATAATGCATTAGAAAATGCGACTATTTTAGTAGAGAATTCCACTATTTGGTTCAAAGTGTACTTTTCTGGTTGAAAATTTAATTGTTTTGTTGAACCATCGTTTTTTTTATAGAAAATTTATCATTTTGGATTGAGAATTCATGTTTTTTGGTATAAAAGTCATCTTCCTTGATTGAAAATTCACCTTTCTTTATTCAAGAAGAGAACTTTTTGGTTCTTGATTGAAAATCAACTATTTGGTAGAAATTTAGTTTTTTTTTGGTTTTGGTGAAGGTGGTTTTTGGTTTTGGTGAAGGCGGTTTTTGGTTTTGGTGGTTTTGGTGTAGAAAATTAACCTCTTAAATTAAAAAATTCAACTGTTTTGGTAGAAAATTCATATTTTTTGGATGATGATTTATCATTTTAGCTAGAAATTCAAATATTTGGTTGTAATTCAACTTTTTTGTTTGAAATTCATAGCTTTAGTTGAAAATTAAACCATTTGGTAGAACATTAACTTTATTGTTGACAAATCATATTTTCTAGTTGAGGATTTAACTGCTTCGTAGATAATTCGTCGTTTGGTACATAATCTATCTTATTGGTGGAAAATTCATTTTTTGTTTGAGAATTTAAGAATTTGGTACAAAAATTCATTTTTTTGTCAAAGAGTTAACTCGTTATTTCATGATTTAATTATTTGATTAAAAAGTCGTTTTCTATTCAAGAATGAATTAATTTAGCTACAAATGCAACTGTTCCATTTTTGGTTGTCAATTGATATTTATAAATAAAAATTTATTTTTTGGTTTTTAATATCACACTATTTGGTTGAAAATACGTCTTTTTTGGTAGAAAATTATTCTTCTTGGATAAAAATTTATTCTTCTTTGTTAATAATCAACTACTTGGTTCAAGGTTGAACTATGTACTTTGTAAGAAATATATATTTTTTGGTTCAAGATTCATCATTTTAGCTCAAAATTCAACTATTTTGTTGTAAATTAACCGTTTTGATAAAGATTAGATTGTTTTGTAGGAAATTCGTATCTTTTCGTTTGAAAATTCAACAATTTTGTAGAAAACTAAAATATTTGGTTGAAAATTAATTTTTTGTATTAAAAATTTATATGTTCGGTTGAAAGTTCAACTTTTTTGGTAGAAATTTCAACTATTTGGTAGAAGATTAACTTTTTTGATAATCATTCATATTTTTGGCCTGGAAATTCAACTATTTTGTAAAAAATTTATCTTTTAAGCTTAAAATTTCAACAGTTTTTTAGAAAAATCAACTATTTGGTTGAAAATTTAACTGTTGAATTTCAAACTAATATGCTATCTTTTTGGCGTAAAAATTGAAGCACTTGGTTTTTATTTAGAATTATTGGCTTTTTGATTGAATTTTAAACTTTTTCAATGAAAATTTGACTACTTGGTTAAAAATTGAACTACTTCAACCAATTAGAAATTTTAAGTGAAATTTTAAAATCTAATATTTACAATTTTCCTCGTTCCTATATAATATCTAGAAATCTAGATACTGAACAATCCAAAAAAATTGTGTCTCACATTTTCAAATAAACAAAATGATATTTCAACCCCTATAAATACTGTTTTTTACGTTAAGGCTTATTATTTTTGGTCTAATCAGTTTCAATTATTTTCCTCCGCCTCTTGTACCATCAGTTATATTTCCCGCAAAAACGCGTATTATTTTTACGAAAATTAACGTAAATTGATAGTTTCAAAAATTTAGGGGCGTTTTAAGGCCCCAGAACCACGGTTTAAACTTTTTTTTAAATAAAATAAAAATACGAAATTATTTTTTCACCAAATGGAACAAGTTTAGGGGAGGGGGTGTAATGCAAAAAATGAAGATTAGGTTTTTTAGGACACCCTAGTGTGCAGTTAAAAATTTACTACTAAAAAATACTCTCTAGTTGATAATATTATCAAAGTAACAAAAGGTGAGTAACTTTAAGTCGAGGACGACCTGTTTTTTTTTAATTAACACGTGGTCGTTAAACGAGGTGCGTACGCCACTTAAATGTCAAAGTGTTTTATGAAAGTAGCAAAATCAGCGGGATCAGAAACAGTATCGTAATGAGTCCAAGTACAAGAAGCACTCGTTACGATTCGCTATTTAAATAGGCCCGGTCCAACTAGGGCTTGCAGAAGACAGTAACGATTTTCAACTACCTCTCGTACCGATATAAATTCACGGGATAATTAACATTTAAGTTTACTGGTCAATTAAAACCGGAAGGTTCGTTTATCACAGCTCTAAAGGTGTAGACACTTATGAAAAAAAATTAAAGGAAAAAATTATTAGGGTCAAAGTGAAGGGGCCATGAGTATCAAAAATATAAAACTCAAACAAAATTTTCGAACGAAATAGTTTAAGTAAGAAGTAAATTTTCTACGAAGATACTAGAATTTTCAACCCAAGAAGACGAATTTTCAATAATAACAGTTGAATTTTCATACAAAAAGGATGCCTTTAAAAAAAATTATTTAATTTTCAATCAAACAGTTGCATTTTCATTCAAGAAAAATTAATTTTCTACTAAGACAGATGATTTTTGTAATCAGAAAGACAAATATTAAAAAATGTAGTTGAATTTCCATCCAAAAAATATTTGAATTGATTTTCCAATGCAAAATGAGAATTTTTCTCAGACGGTAAATTTTCTGCAAAATAGTTGAATTTTCAACAAAATAGTAGATTTTTGGAACAAAAAGGATGAGTTTTTCAAAATTTATTGAATTTTCAACCAAGCAGTTGCATTCTTCTCCAAGAAAGGTGAATTTTCTACTCAGCCAGATGCATTTTTCAATAAAAAATATAAATTTAGAAAAAAAATAGTCGATCGAATTTTCATCCAAAAAAGTTTTCAGTTGATTTTTCAACACAAAATGTGAATTTTTCTCAAAAGGTGAATTTTTTACGAAATAGTTGAATTTTCAACAAAACAGTTGAGTCTTGGGCCAAAATGATGACTTTTCAAAAAAATTATTCAATTTTCAATCAAATAGTTGCATTTTCATCCAAGAACGATTAATTTTCTACTGGAACAGTTGATTTTTTTTTAATCAGAAAGATAAATATTTAAAAATATAGTTGAATTTTCATCGAGAAAATATTTGAATTGATTTTTCAATGAAAAATGAGAATTTTTCTCAAACGGTAAATTTTCTAAACAAGAGTTGAATTTTCAACAAAATAGTAGATTTTTGGATCAAAAAGGATGAGTTTTTCCAAATTTATTGAATTTTTAACCAAGCAGTTGTATTCTTCTCCAAGAAAGGTGAATTTTCTACTCAACCAGATGCATGTTTTAATAAAAAAGATGAATTTAAAAAAAACGAATTTTCATTCAAAGAAGATTTCAGTTGATTCTTCAACACAAAATGTGAATTTTTCTCAAAAGGTAAATTTTTCACGAAATAGTTGAATTTTCAACAAAGCAGTAGCAAAATGATGACTTTTCAAAAAAATTATTCAATTTTCAATCGAACAGTTGCATTTTCATCCAAGAAAGATTAATTTTCTACTCAAACAGATGATTTTTAATCAGATAGATAAATATTTAAAAATATAGTTGAATTTTCATCGAAAAAATATTTTAATTGATTTTTCAACACAAAATGAGATTTGTTTTTCAACGGTAAATTTGCTACGAAATAGTTGAATTTTCAACAAAAAAGTGAATTTTCGGACCAAAAAGGATGACTTTTTAACAAAAATATTGAATTTTCAATGAAACAGTTGCATTCTTATCGAAGAAAGGTGAATTTTCTTCTCAGACAGATGAATTTTTAAATGAAAAAGTTAAATTTTCAAAACAAAACAAAAAGTAGTTGAATTTTCTTCCAAAAAAGATTTTACGTGAGTTTTTAACAAAACTGTTGAATTTTCATACAAAAAGGATGCCTTTTTAAAAAAATGATTTAAGTTTCAATCAAACAGTTGCATTTTCATTCAAGAAAAATTAATTTTCTACTAAGACAGATGATTTTTTTAATCAGAAAGACAAATGTTAAAAAATATAGTTGAATTTTCATCCAAAAAATATTTCAATTGATTTTTCAATGCAAAATGATAATTTTTCTCAAACAGTAAATTTTCTACAAAATGGTTGAATTTTCAACCAAACAGTTGCATTCTTCTCCAAGAAAGGTGAATTTTCTACTCAGCCAGATGCATTTTTTAATAAAAAAGATGAATTTAAAAAAAAAATCGAATTTTCATTCAAAGAAGATTTCAGTTGATTTTTCAACACAAAATGTGCATTAGTCTCAAAATGTAAATTTTTCATGAAATACTTGAATTTTCAATAAAACAGTAGATTCTTGGGCCAAATTGATGACTTTTCAAAAAAATTATTCAATTTTCAATCAAATAGTTGCATTTTCATCCAAGAACGATTAATTTTCTACTAAAACAGATGATTTTTCAATCAGAAAGATAAATATTCAAAAATATAGTTGAATTTTCATGGAGAAAATATTTTAATTGATTTTTCAACACAAAATAAGATTTTTTTTAAACGGTAAATTTTCTACGAAATAGTTGAATTTTCAACAAAAAAGTAGATTTTCGGACCAAAAAGGATGACATTTCAACAAGAATATTGAATTTTCTACTAAGACAGATGATTTTTTTAATCAGAGAGACAAATATTTAAAAATATAGTTGAATTTTCATCCAAAAAATATTTGAATTGATTTTTTATTGAAAAATGAGAATTTTTCTTAAACGGTAAATTTTCAACAAAATAGTAGATTTTTGGACCAAAACGGATGACCTTTTCAAAATTTATTGAATTTTAAATCAAACAGTTACATTCTTCTCCAAGAAAGGTGAATTTTCTACTCAACCAGATTCATTTTTTAATAAAAAAGACGAATTAAAAAAAACCGAATTTTCATTCAAAAAAGATTTTAGTCGATTTTTCAACACAAAATGTGAATTTTTCTCAAAAGGTAAATTTTTCACGAAATAGTTGAATTTTCCATAAAGGAGTAGCAAAATTATGACTTTTCAAAAAAATCATTCAATTTTCAATCAAACAGTTGCATTTTCATCCAAGACTAAGACAGATGATTTTTTAAATCAGAAAGACAAATATTAAAAAATATAGTTGAATTTTCATCCAAAAAATATTTCAATTGATTTTCCAATGCAAAATGAGAATTTTTCTCAAACGGTAAATTTTCTACAAAATAGTTGAATTTTTAACAAAATAGTAGATTTTTGGACCGAAAAGGATGACTTTTTCAAAATTTATTGAATTTTCAACCAAACAGTTGCATTCTTCTCCAAGAAAGGTGAATTTTCTACTCAGCCAGATGCATTTTTTAATGAAAAAGATAAATTAAAAAAAAACGAATTTTAATTCAAAGAAGATTTTAGTTGATTCTTCAACACAAAATGTGAATTTTTCTCAAAAGGTAAATTTTTCACGAAATAGTTGAATTTTCAACAAAGCAGTAGCAAAATGATGACTTTTCAAAAAAATTATTCAATTTTCAATCAAACAGTTGCATTTTCATCCAAGAAAGATTAATTTTCTACTAAAACAAATGATTTTTTTAACCAGAAAGACAAATGTTGAAAAATGTAGTTGAATTTTCATCCAGAAAATATTTTAATTGATTTTTCAACACAAAATGACATTTTTTTTTAAATGGTAAATTTTCTACGAAATAGTTGAATTTTCAACAAAATAGAAGATTTTTGGACCAAAAATGATGACTTTTTCAACATTTATTGAATTTTCAACCAAATAGTTGCATTCTTCTACAAGAAAAATTAATTTTCTTCTCAGACAGTTGAATTTTTAAATGAAAAAGTTAAATTTTCAACAACAAAAAAAAGTAGTCGAATTTTCATTCAAAGAAGATTTCAGGTGATTTTTTAACAAAACTCTTAAATTCTCAAACAAAAGATAAAATTCACAACTGAAACATAGTTTTCAGGAGAAAGCAACTGCAAAAATGTATGAATACAAGGACCGCAAAACATAATTTTAAAAATGTTCTAATTTTTCCTTGACCAATTTTTCATTTTCCCCGACCATTAATATTCAAAGATTAGAATATTACATTTGTAACATTTTTCACCTAGAATCTTTTAGAAGCGGAATGAAACAATTTCAAATAAAAAATGAGAAATTAAAAATTTATTCTGCTCTATTCTCTCATTTAAAGTTATACAAATTCCCTGACTTTTACAAGATTTTTTTTTTAAATCGCTGACTTTTTAAATAATTTTTGTTGTCTAGGTGCCTTTTTCCACTCGCCAGTTTTCTTTGGCGTGTAAAGATAAATTCATATTAAATTTCTGTACAATTTCTGCGAGTTACTTGTTTCATTCAAAACCACCTAGAGGTCACAAATCTTGACCGAATTGAATAATTCTTTCTTTAGAAATGTTACTAATTGCATTGCAAAGAGACCTACATCCCTAAATTTAAAAACTATTTTTTTTTTAAATTAGAGAACTTATGAAACCTTATCCAAAGAACCTGACCGTTGAACCCAAGAAAAAAAATTAATGTTGACATTTAGGCGATGTGAGTCTCTTCAAAATTCAATTAGTAACATTTCTAAAAAAAATTATTCAATTCGGTCAGAATTTGTGACCTCTAGGTGGTTTTGAACATTCCCTCCCAAGTGTTGCGGACATTTTTGTTACACCTCCCTCCCTCTTGAGCTGTTACATAATTTGAGTACGATCCCTAAAAAAAAATGATCCAAATCGGTCAAACAGTTTTGTCTAAAAGTTAATTTGTCCACGGTCACTACATTCCGCCCCACAGTCCAGTGTGCGCCGCCTTCGCCTCCGCCTCCGCCTCCCCAGCCCCCAATTCCACTTGCTTCTGCCTCCGTTTCTCCGCTGAGGAAGTTGCCTACTTGCCTTTCCCCTCGTGACACTCCAGTCCCGTGCCGGCACGCGGGGGCGTGCTCGACTTGAGGTAACAGCTTAATATAAAAAGGCCTTGGCGGGGGCGGAGGGCCTCCACAGGTGCGTCGCGTGCCCCGTCTTCGCTGCCTTGCCTTCTGGCTCGTGTTTTGTTTTGGGAAGGCCCAAGATCCTCTGTTCCCACGCTACCGAGCATCACCGACAATCTGGGCGCACAACTGTCATTTGCCTTAATGGCGAGAGTCGCTTTCAAGTCTTATTCCTCTTGTTCCCGATTTTTTTCTGGTGAAATCTTACAAATTCTTGGATGCTTCCAGACTTTGGTAAACGCTTCTGAACTTATTTTGAAACATTAGCATATTGTGTGTAAATAAGTTTACGGTGTCAAAGGTCCAAGTAATAAAAACATGTAGAATTTAGTTAAACTAGAACATTGTGCGCGCAATAATAAACCTATCTTCAGGAAAAATTCGGTTCATTGTCCAATATTTTGTTTATTTTTATATCAAAATTTAATTTTCAACCTTCAAGGTTAAGAAAAATGACCCATTATTTATGTTAATGATCAAACTGAGAAAAATTCCGGATTATTGTTAAATGACAGTCAGAATGGTATTTTTACAATACATGAAAAATAACCATTGTTCCATATTTTCATTGCACTATTTACATGTAAATAATAATTTTGAAAACCAAAACTTACAAAAACCGCATAATTTTCGCTAGTTCTATTAAAAATTATCATTTTTCAAAATGAATACATCTTAAAAAAATAGAAAATGTGGAATTTACAAGGCATTTAAATAAGTTCTTGCTCAAATCATTCTGCCAATTTTTCATTGGTTCCAGGATTCTTGTCCTAATATATTTTGATTTGATAACTTTTTAATTCAAAATTCAACTATTTTTATGAAATCTTTGTTGTGAATTGATTTTTTTAATTGAAAATTAAACTATTCCATGTTTTATTTAACATTTATACTGAAAATTCAGCTATTTGGTTGAAAATTTCTGTATTTTTTTTAAACTTGATCTTGTACGGTAGAATATTTTAATCTTCTTGGTGACTTATTCACTTTTGTGTGGAAAATTCATTCATTTTTTAAAAAATTATTTTTTTTTTTGGTTTAAAATTAATTTTTTGGTCTGAAAATTAGATTTTTTACTGAAAATTTAAGTATTCAATTTTATGTCCAAAATTCATTTGTTTTGTAGAACATTTAACTATTTTGTTGAAAATTCATATATTTTGATGAAATTTTTTTTGTACAAAATCCTTTCTTTCAATTGAAAATGCAACTATTGGGCAGAAAATTCATTATTTTTGTTGAAGATTTATTATTTTAGTTAAAAAATTATTTATTTGCTTACAGATTTAACTATTTGGTTGAAAATTCGTTTTTTTTCTGAAACTGAATTTTTTTAGATCAGAATGAATTTTTTTAATTTCTTCACTTGAAAATTCAGCTATTAAGTTGAAAATTTCTATGGTTTTTAACAAAATAAATGAAAATTCAACCAAAATGGTGAATAAGTCACCAAGAAGCTTGATATTCTGGACTAATTAACCTTTTTGGTTGAAAATTCCCTTAGATATTAAAATTTTTTTCAAATTTCATGTATTTTTTCAACATTAATATTCTTGGTTGAAAATTCATTTCTGCGATTGAAAATTAACTTTATAATTGAAAATTTAACTATTATATTTTTCGTCGAAAATTTATATTTTTTCATAGA
>CAKNXH010001962.1:33878-59454 GCA_932178445.1 Andricus quercusramuli
CAAAATTTTGATTTTGTTTTGCATTTTGATGACACTTTCTTCCCTTTCCCCTATGTTTAGAGTGACTAACAATGAATTATAACTAACTCGACCTTTTTTTTATTGTATCTGTTTTAGTTAAAAATTAAATTCTTTGTTGATAATCAGTCTTTTTTTGTAGAAGAGTTCTCTCATCGGTTGAAACTTCATGTTTTTGGTTGAAAATTTATTTCTTTAGTTGAAAATTTAACTATTTTGTTGAAAGTTCGTTACTTTTTTGGTTGGAAATTTATTTAACTAACTGAAAATTCAACTATTCTATTTTTGGTAGAAAATTTATCTTTTCAGCTGAAAATTCATGAATTTGCTTAAAAATTAATTTTTTATTAGTCGAAGATTCATCATTTCAGTTAAAAATTAACTGTCACTATTCCATTTGCTGTGAAAAATGTACCTTTTTTGATAGAAAGGTAATTTTTTTCGTTAAAAAATGATCTGTTTTGTAGAAATTTAACTATTCTATTTTTTTTTGTTATGAATTCATGTATTTCGTTGAACAAAAAATATTTATTTGAAAATTCATTTTTTTGTTGATAGGAAATTCATGTTTTGAGTTGAAAATTCCACTATTTTGTTAAAAATTCATCATTTTTGTTTAAAATTCATCATTGTGATTAAAAATTAATTTCTATGGTTAAAAATTTGTTTCTTTTTAGTTAAAAATTGATTCTCTTAACTGTAGATGTAACTGTTCTATTTTTGCTTGAAAATTTACATTTTCAGAAGAAAATTAATTAATTTTGCTAAAAAAGCAAATTGAACTATTATATTCTTGGTTTGTAAATTTATCTTTTTTAGTTGAAAATTTATATAATTTATTGAAACTGTATCTTTTTTGGTAGAAAGTTCATCTTTTGGGCGTAAAATTGAGTTATTTTGTTGAGAATTCATTTTTTTGTTTTGAAAATTGGTTGTTTGAACTGAAAATTGAATTCTATTTTTTGTTAAAAAAACAATTTTTTGCATGAAAAAAAATAATTTTGTTGAAAATTCGTTGTTTTTTTGTTGAACATTTATTTTTCTATCATTTTAACTATTTTAATTTTGGATGAGAATTGATCTTTTTTAGATAAAAATTCATGTAGTTCGTTGAAAATGTGTCTTTCTTGGTAGAAAATTAATCTTTTGGGTTGAAAATTCAACTATTTGGTTAAACATTCATATTTTTGGCTAAAGATTCATCATTTTAGTTGAAAATTCATTTCTTTGGTTGAAAATTTATCTTTTTGACTTGAAACACACAATTAAAAAGTGTTCTAAATATATATAGAAACAAAATTTATTTTGCATTAATATTATTCACCTTGTAGGTGTATGATTGGTTTTATAACTAGAAGAATTTAGAAATTGGGATATTGTAGCAACCCTGAATAAGGTACTGTTTAATGGCAATAATATGTTTTCTATTAATTTGACTTATTTTATCATTCAGCATCCTTTCCAATTTGAAGCGATGCATTTTTCCATGAAATATAAATAATGTAATTATTATTAATAAATATAGAAAATATGATTTTTTAAATCCTAATTCAAAATGCTCATAAATGCTCGTTAAATTCTCAAAGCACATGAAGGTCGAGCATATTCTCGAGCATATTCCCATTCTCACGAGAATTTCTTCCAATGAATGTGGAGCGTAGTTGAAGAAATAGGCGCCAAATTTAAAATCACTAACAAACATTAAAAATGTAATAGTGAAATAAAGTTAGTTTTTACATAATAGACTATAGAAATCCGGTAGTTTAGAGTTGTCTTATCTGAGATTAGCAGCTTTTCTTTCCTTATTAATGTAAGAAGATTCAATAGTACGGCGTTTGTTCAAATTTTTCTCTGAAGCTACATAATATTTTTGGATGTTGAAAATCAAAGTCAAGAACTGTTTCAATTCTATGTCTTTCAAGTGCCGTGATATTATCTCCATTGGAATTATGACGTTCATTCTCTTTAATTCTGTAGTATAATGGTCTACCAGTATGTCCAATATAACAACAGTCACAGTATAAACAGTGAAAACAGTAAACAATATTATTTTTATGAAAAATATCTAATTTGTCCTCAGGGGATGGAAAAAGGTTAAAATAAGATTTAGTAGGTATGAAAATGGCCTTAATAGTTTTTTGTCTTAAAATAGTAGCTATTTTGTCCGTAATAGCAGAAATATATGTTATAACAGTAAACATGTTTGAAAGTGGTGAGTCTATTTTGTTACCTGAATTATAAATGTTGTCAATTCTAATTTTAATTAATCTATTAATCAAGTTAAGTGGGTAGCCAATGTTAATCAAAGTTTGTCGTATTAGTTGAATGTTATGTTTTCTAAATTGTGAAGAAGATAATTTGATGGCCCTATCTATAAATCCAAAAATGATCCCTTTCTTTTGAGACCGGGGATGTTGTGATAAAAAATGTAAGTATCTACCAGACCAGGTTTCTTTGTCACACCAATTTGTTAAAAGAGTGTCATTGTTACACCCAGAAAAAAATTTTTCTTGAACTAAACAAACTGTTTTGTTGGATATACATGAAAATTTGGTTAAATTAAACAAATTTTTGCCGATTCAATAAAATATTTGATTGACCTAACCATTTTTTTTGCTTGAATCAACCAAATACTCTAAATACCAAAAGATTTTGTTGAAACCACCAAAAAATTTAATTGGGTCAACCAAATATTTTGTTGACCATATAATAACCAAATTCTATGGTTGAACCAACAAAAATATTGTTGATTCAACCAAATCGTTTTCTGAGTGTAGTCCTTGTTACTGAGATGTCCAAGAAATTTAGTGTGAAGTTAACTTCTTTTTCAAACGTGAATTTAAGAGTAGAATCGAAGCTATTGAAAATTTTCTAGAACTTCTGATAGTTTATGTTTTCAGACCTACAAAATCTTATTTTAACCTATTCCATCCCCTAAGGATAAATTAGATATTTTTCATAAAAGTAATATTGTTTACTGTTTTAACTATTTATACTGTGACTCTTGTTATATTGGACATACTGCTACACCATTACACTATAGAATTGAAGAGCATCAACGTTATAATTCTAATGGAGATAATATCACGGCACTTGAAAGACATAGAATTGAAACAGGTCATGACTTTGATTTTCATCATCCAAAAATATTAGCTTCATAGAAATATTTGAACTAACCCCGTATTATAGTCTATTATGTAAAAACGAACTTTATTTCACTGTTACATTTTTAATATTTGTTAGTGATTTCAAATTTGGCGCCTATTTCTTCGACTATGTTCCACATTCATTGACTTTATGAACGCACTTACCTGACCCTTTATGGATATCTTTGTGAAAACTTGTTGAAATTTGACAGTTGGAAGACTCTGTTTTTGCAAACATTGTTTGCTTCTCGTAATAATTTTTTCCACAAACTTCACTAAAATGTGAAACTTCAATTTATGTGAACCTTTTGGTTCACTCCGAAATCACAACAATGTGTTCTTATATTAATCTGTGGTAAGTTTTTTGCTTACTCAACTTTAATTACAATTCATTTTGTTAGCATAACCTCTAATGATTTTTTCCTTCTCTTTTCCCACATCATTTTGTTTTTTCTTTACTTTTTACAGTGATATCAATGTCTATTTTAATAACATTAATATATAAAAATTCCTATCACCAGTTTATTGTTTAAAAACAATTTTATAAAAAAAAAAATTGATTAGCATTTCGAACTCGAAAGTTCATTGCCTCACTACCCGATTCGGGTAGTGTTTCTAGGTGGATAAATACTACCAGTGTGGGTCCACCACATCCACGACGGGTGAACAACACGCAGTATTCCCCGAACGGTCACCCATCCAAGTACTAACCGCGCCCAACACTGCTTAACTTCAGTGATCTAACGGGAACTGGTGTTTTCAGCGTGGTATCGCCGTTGACAATTTTATAATTGAGAGTTAATTACAATGTTCTAATGCAGGAAGTTCTACATCAACTTTTATACATAAGGATAGTTTGTCTTTCAATCACCAATTTTTCATATGATGTTCAGGTAATAATTTAGTTTGAAAATAATATTTTTGTGTACATGTTATAATTTATGACCATCGGAATGAATTATTTATTCACTTTTTACTTATACTTGTACATGTTTTTCATATTGTTTCTCATTTTTTTTAAAACACTAGAACATTGTGCACGCTACGCGCGCAATAATAAATCTATCCTTAGGAAAAATTCGGTTCATTGTCCAATATTTTGTTTATTTTTATATCAAAATTCAATTTTCAACCTTCAAGGTTAAGAAAAATGGCCCATTATTTATGTTAATGAATAAACTGAGAAAAATTCCAGATTATTGTTAAATAACAGTAAAAATGGTATTTTTACAATACATAAAAAATAACCATTGTTCCATATTTTCATTGCACTATTTACATTTAAATAATAATTTTGAAAACCAAAACTTACAAGAACCGGGTAATTTTTGCTAGTTCTATTAAAAATGATCATTTTTCAAAATGAATAAATCTTAAAAAATAGAAAAATGTGGAATTTACAAGGTATTCAAGTAAGTTCTTGCTCAAATCATTCTGTCAATTTTTCCTTGATTCCAGAATTTTTTTCCTCGTTTTTGTCCTAATATATTTTGATTTGATAACTTTTTAATTCAAAATTGAACTATTCTTTTGAAATCTTTCTTGTAAATTAATTATTTTAATTGAAAATTTAACTATTCCATGTTTTATTTAACATTATATTGAAAATTCTGCTATTTTGTTGAAAATTTCTGTATTTTTTTGAAACTTGGTCTTTTATGGTAGAATATTTTAATCTTCTTGGTGACTTATTCACTTTTGTGTGGAAAATTCATTTATTTTGTTAAAAAATTATGTTTTTTGGTTTAAAATTAATTTTTTGGTCTGAAAATTAGATTTTTTACTGAAAATTTAAGTATTCTCTTTTATGTCCAAAATTAATTTGTTTGGTAGAACATTTAACTATTTTGCTGAAAATTCATATATTTTGCTGAAATTTTTTTTTGGTACAAAATCCTTTTTTTCAATTGAAAATTCAACTATTGGGCTAAAAATTCATTATTTTTGTTGAAGATTTATTATTTTAGTTAAAAAATAATTTATTTGCTTAAAGATTTAACTATTTTCTTGAAAATTGTTTTTTTTTTCTGAAAAGAAGGGGGGGGGGGGCCCGCTCATTCATGTACGTAATTTTTGGAAATTTGCGAATGAAAAAAATAACTCAGAGTAATTGTACAGAAGTCAGGGAAAAGTCAGGGACTTTGAATAACTGTCAAGCAGAATAAATTTTTGAAATATTTAAATTTTAATTCGAAACTCCTTCATTCCGTTTCAGAAAAGATTCTAGGTGAAAAATATTACAAGCTTGAGATTTTGGTATTTTATCATTAATGGTCAGGGAGAATGAAAAATTGTTCAGTAAAAATTAGGGAATTTTTAAAATGAAGTTTTGCGGTAACCCTGAAATAATATTCTTGCAAGTAGTTTATTTGTCTTGTATTTATATTTATATTATTTTTTTTTGCAAACTCTTTCTCCTGAAGATTATATTTTTAGCTATACAATTTATTATTTGTTTGAAAACATAACAGTTTTGTTGAAACGTCATTCTTTTTGGTTGGAAATTCAACTATTTCATAGAAAATTTACTTGTTGTTTAAAACTCATATGTTGGTTTTGAAAAGTCAACTGAAATCTTTCTTGGATGAAAATTCAACTATTTATTTCAAAATTGGTTTACTTAATTCAAAAATTCATCTGTTTTAATAGAAATTTCACTTTTCCTGGATAAAAACGCAACTATTTGGTTGAAAATTCAATAATTTTGTTAAAAAGTTATTCTTTTTTAGTTAAAAATTCAATTACGTTGTTGAAAATTCGTCTTTTCTGGTTGAAAAATCAAGTATCTTCGTAGAAAATTGACTTCTTGTTTATAACCCATATTTCAATGTTTGGCAGTCGAACTAAAATCTTTTTTTGATTAAAATTCAATTTTCTTTCAAATTTGATTTAAAAATTCATTTGTTTTAGTAGAAATTTCATCTTTCATGAATAAAAATGCAACTTTTTAGTTGAAGATTCAATAATATTGTTGAAAAGTCATCCTTTTTGTTTATAAATTCAGCTGTTTGGTTGAAAATTCGTTTTTTTTGGGTTGAAAATCAGTATCTTCGTAGTGCATTGACTTCTTGTTTAAAACTCATATTTTAATGTTGAATAGTCAAACTAAAATTTTTGTTTGGATGAGAATTCAATTTTTTGATTTGAAAATTCATCTTTTTTAGTAGAAATGTCACTCTTCTTGGATAAAAAAGCAACAATTTGGTTGAAGATTCAATAATTTTGCTAAAAAGTCATTCTTTTTGGTCAAAAATTCAACAGTTTTGTTGTAAATTTAAGTATCTTCGAAGAAAATTTTCTTCTTATTTAAAACTCATATCTAAATGTTGAAAAGTCAATTTGAAATCTTTTTTGGATGAAAATTGAATGTTTTTCAAATTTGTCTTTTTGATTTAAGAATTCATCTATTTTAGTAAAAACTCCATCTTTCTTGGATAAATGGTTGAAAGTTCAAATATTTCGTTGAAAATTGTTCTTTTTCAACTGAAAATTTGACTGGGTGGGTACAAGCTGAACGACATTTTTTTTTTTTTTTTTTGAAAGCAGGTTCACTCTTGTGTTGAAAATTAATTTTTTTGCTGGAAATTCACAATTTCTTACTAAAGATTCAATTTTGACATGGAAAACTCGTCTTTTGGCTTGAAGGTTCAACAGTTTAGGTAAACATTTTTCTCCACGACTGAAAAATCTTTATTTGTGAACAATTCATCTTTGTGGTTTGAAAATTCATTTTTTAAATAAAATATCATATTTTTTGTTTGAAATATTGACTATTGCATTTGGTTGAAGATTCGTAATTTCAGTTGAAAATGCATCACTTTGGTTCAAAATTTAACCATTTTGTTTCAATTTTTTTTTTGTTTTTGGAAAATTCAAATATTTTGGTAAAAAAATTTACTATTTGGTTGAAGATTAACTTTTTTGTTACAAATTCAACTATTTTGGTAGAAATTCCAACTATTTGCTTGAAATTAACTCTTTTTTTAATTTATCGTTTTAACTCACAAATTAAATTTTTTTATTAAAAAGTGTTAGAAATTCAACTCAGCTTCTGTTGAAAATTTATCTTTTTGCTTGAAAATTGAATTATTTTTCTGAAAAGTCAATTCATTTTGTTGAAAATGCAATATAGAATATAGAATATAGAAAAAATCAATTATTTACCAAACAGTTGAATTCTCTAATAAAAAATATAATTTTTCAACAAAAAAAGTAATTTTCTATCAAATAGTATGAATTTTCTGCCAAAATAAATGAATTCTTAACAACAACAAAAAAAGGAATTTTTTACCAGAAGGTTAAGGTTATTCTATCGAAAAAGGCGAATTTTCCAAAATTTACATGAATTTTCAATAAAATTTTTTTTAATTCTGAAGCGGAAAAGACGAATTATCTACAAAGCTGTTAAATTCTTAACCCGAAAATATGATTCTGTATTACAAACGTTAACTTTAGACTAAATAGTTGAATTTTCAAGACAAAAAAAAGAATTTTCTACGAAACAGTCTTAATTTTCAACAAAAAAGTTAATTCATATAAAAAAGTTGATTTTAAACCAAATCTTTCATTTAGCCTAATGGTATAATAATAAAATACTGATAGTTAAATTTTCAATCAAAGAGGTGAAATTTTCACTAAGAGGATAAATTTAAACAAAAATTAATTTCTAACAAAAGTGTTAAGCATTCAACCAGACAGTTGAATTTTCCACTGGAATGATGATTTTTCAATCCAGAAGGTTAATTTTCTACCAAAAAAGACTAGTTTTCAATCAAATACGCGATTATTCAGCCAAATAATTGAATTTTTAACTAAAAAAGATAAATTTTTAACCACATAATTGAAATTTTAACTAAAAAAGATAATTTTTCACACAAAAATGAAATACACTGGAGTCCCTCTATAGCAGTTCCCTCTATAACAGACAAGGCGGTCCAAGGGGACGAGAGGGAGGCGTTTGTAAGGTCAGCGGAGTTGCGATGTTTATGGTTCGGCGCTATAAAGAAGCCACAAGCAAGTAGGAGAAGAAGAACGGTTCCGAGAGTCCCTCTATAGCATCTTTGTTGATTGAGGTTACCCCCGAGATAGGTGCTATAGAGGGACTCTAGCGTAGGTAAGTTTTTAGTTAAAAAAATTAATTTTCAACCAATAATGAATAGAATTTTCTACAAAAGAGTTAAATTTTCAACCAACAGAGATAAATTCCAAATCAAAAATACAATAGACTTTTCAAACAAATAAAATGAAATTTCAAGCAAAAATAGTTGGATTTTATTATTTGGTCCTATTAGGAGATACCAAAGTTTGAAGTTTAGGACGCAAGAGGTTAAAGAGTATACAAATTTCGTAAAATTGACATAATTAATAACATTGAAAAGGTCAATTCAAATCAGATAAAATTTTTATAAAAGTCTAGGTCATGGTGTCAGTATGTTTTGGAATTTGCAAAATAAAAATAGAAAATTACATTTATGGAACAAAATTTTCTGGTTTCAAAAATGGTTAAGCTCCTATAATGATGAGATGCCTTTATTATACAATCAGAAAATTAAAAAAAAATAATATATGAAAAAACAAAGAAGGTGGAGCTTTCCAGAACATATTTTTGATTTTTGAAATCGAATTTTGAAAACATGAAAAGAAGATTTTTAGGAGAACCGCGATATTTATAGTATTTAGCTGTGAAAAAAATCCTCTCTAATTTCGCTGGGATTCGAACCCATGTCTACAGATTGCCGTTTCCGAGAAAAATGCAATGATTCGATTGAAAAAAAAATGTTTACAATTATTTCTCAACCAAATTTTTTGATTGGGCTTTCTGAGAAAACCCACATTCAAGAATTAAAATTTCCATTTTGTCATTACCAATAAAAAAGACATTAAAAATACATTCAGAATTTTTTATAAGAGTTATGGTCTCACATAAAGAGTCGTCTATTGTTTCCGACATTATAATAATCGTTATTGTTATTTTTACGGTGCACGTCGTACGACCCGTACGTGTGTGATTACGACCGGTGGTCACTCCCTTGAATACTTTCACGCCATCAGACTAAGAAAAAAAAAACTTGTAACTATAAGTTTAAAGTCTTTTCCGCCCCTCCCACGCATTGATTCGTTCAAGAATATCTGAATATTGTCACGCACTTTATTCCCATGGGATATATTAAGACACCGCCGCACGTTAAAAGCCACGGAAAGCATTAGCAAGTCGTTAACACGCCGAATGTGTGTACTTTGCTAATTATTGACTACTGGTCTCTACTTCCCGGCTGGATTATGCTTCTGAAATAATAATTAGTCAAGCACAATTTCAAAGCACGGCAGAAATTAACATTTTGAGAAATATTTTCAAAGAAAAATGCAAATGAAGGAGGCGGAAGCAACCACTAAAAATGCGGTCCAGGGGAGGTGGATTACCCTGGATTACAAAATTACTATTCTATACAAGAATTACTCTGGATTATCTAAGATTACTCTAAGAAGATTTTAACGATGAAGATTAATTTTAAAACGAAAAAATCGAATGTTCATAAAAAAAACATTAATTTGACACGATCTAGTTGAATTTTCAACTAAAAATATACATTTTCCATCAAAAATGGAATAGTCAAATTTTTAGATAAGGAATTAATTTTCAATTTGAAAGAACGGATTTTCAACAAAATAGTGGATTTCTCAAACAAAAAGACGAATTTTTCATCAAAGCAGTTGATTTCTCAACCAAAAAAGATACTGTTTAACAAATTTATTTAATTTTCAAATAAAAAATATGAATTTTCAAACAAGAACTAGAATCATAAAAAAACACATTTTCCACAAAAAATTGAATTGTCCAATTTTCAGTTAAAAAACTAATTTATGACTAGAAACAACGCATTTTCAAGAAAATAAATAAATTGTCAATCAAAAAAATTAATTTTGTACGAAGTGGTTCAACTCTCAGTCAAGCGGCTGAATTTAGAATTCAAAAAATTAATTTGCGGCCAACTAGATTAAGTTTCAACCAAAAAAGACGAATTTTCAACGAAATACAAAATTTCTAAACAATAAAAATTAATGTTCAACCAAATACTTGAATTTCCTATCAAAGTAGTTGAATTTTCAACCCAAAAAGACGAATCTTTAAGAAATCAGTTACATTTTCAATAGAAAAAAGTTTTTTTTTTTACAAAATTGTTATATTTTCTCCTA
This sequence comes from Andricus quercusramuli, assembly GCA_932178445.1. Taxonomy (NCBI): domain Eukaryota; kingdom Metazoa; phylum Arthropoda; class Insecta; order Hymenoptera; family Cynipidae; genus Andricus; species Andricus quercusramuli. Next base: position 44,237 of record CAKNXH010001962.1, read on the forward strand.
AGACGATGAATTTTCAACCATATAATTGAATTTTCAACCAAAAACGTGAATTTTTAACCAAGAAGATTAATTTTCTACCAAAAAAGACAAATTTTAAATAAAATACATGAATTTTGAACGAAGTAGTTGAATTTACAACGTAAAAACATAAATTTCCAACTAAATAGTTAAATTTTCAACTGAAAAAAAAAATCAATTTTCTATCAAAAAGGGTATGTTTAAATTTTTAGTTCTGAAATTCATTTTCAATGAAAAACGGATTCTCAACAAAATAGTTGAATCCTCAACCAAAAAGACGAATTTTCATCAAAATAGTTGATTTTTTAACTCAAAAAAGGTACTGTTTAACAAATTTGTTTCAGTTTTAGCTAAAAAATATAAATTTTCAAACAAGTACTAGAATCATCAACCAAAAGAAATGAAAACTCCACAAAAAATCGAATTGTTGAATTTTCAGTTAAAAAACTAATTTTTGACCAGAAACAACGAATTTTCAAGAAAATAAATAAATCTTCGATCAAAAAAATTAATTTTGAACGAAGTGGTTCAACTCTAAGTCAAGTAGCTAAATTTGAAATTCAAAAAATGAATTGGTGGCCAAGTAGATTAAGTTTTAACCAAAAAAGACGAATTTTCATCAAAATACAAAATTTCTAAACAATGAAAATTAATTTAATGTAAGATGTTATTTTGTCGACCAGGGTAAATTAATTAATTAATTTTTGATGTTAAACATTTCGATCTACTGGTCAAATAACATTTCTGGTGAAACGAGAAAAAATAAAAAAAATAAATCTAAAAAAAAATCTGGGCTGTGGGAGTAGTTGAAATTTTAACCCAAAAAGACGAATCTTTAAGAAATCAGTTACATTTTCAATTGAGAAAAAGGTTTTTTTGTACAAAATTGTTATATTTTCTGCTAAGACGATTAATTTTCAACAATATAATTGAAATTTCCACCAAAAACGTGAATTTTAAACCAAGAAGATCAATTTTCTACCGAAAAAGATAAATTTTTAATAAAGTAGATGAATTTTGAAAGAAGTAATTCAATTTACAATTTAAAAATATAAATTTTAACTAAATAGTTAAATTTTCAACTATTAAGAAAAATATTAATTCCGACCAAAAAAATGAATAAATAATTTTTCAGTCAAAAAATTAATTTTCAACCAAAAAACGGATTTTTAACAAAATAGTTCAATTTTGAACCATATAGATGTACTTTTGAGTGAATAGATGAATTTCAATAAAAAAGAGGCTTTTTAAAAAAACGGTTGAATTTTCTAAAAATGGATTAATTTCAAACCAAAGAGATGAATTCGTAATAAAAATATATAATTTTTGGTATTTTAATCATTACAGATTTTTATTTTGAAATGAAACAGTTCAAATAAACAAAAAAAGACGAATGTTCAACAAAATAGCTGAATTCTTATTCACAACAAAAAAAGACCAATTTTTATCAAAATACATAAATTGTGAACAACAAAAATACATTTTTAAACAAATATTTGGATTTTCTGCCAAAGTAATTAAATTTTTAACCCAAGAAGACGAATCGCCAACAAAACAATTGAATTTGAACAAAAAAAATATTTTTTTTCAAAATTGTTGTCTTTTCCACATTTAGATTAATTTTTAACCGCATATATTTGAATTTCAATCCAAGGTGAGTAATTTTCAATAAAATACTAAAATTTCCAAACAAATTGGTGAATTTTCAACTAAAAAAGATAAATTGTCAATCAAATAGTTGAATTTTCAACTGAAAAATATCAATTTTCCAACAAAAATTGAATAAATAATTTTTGAGTTAAAAAATTATTTTTCAACCAATAAACGGATTTTTAACAAAATAGTTTAATTTTAAACCATGTAGATGAATTTTCAACTGAATAGATGAATTTCAAACAAAAAGTGACTTTAAAAAAAACGGTTCAATTTCTAACTAAAAGAGATGAATTCTTATTAAAAAAATATAATTTTTGGTATTTTAATCACTACAGATTTTTATTTTAAAATAAAACAGTTCAAATAAACAAAAAAAGACGAATTTTCAACAAAATAGTTGAATTCTAATTCACAACCAAAAAAGACCAATTTTTAACAAAATACATAAATTGTGAACAAAAAAAAAATACATTTTTAAACAAATATTTGGATTTTCTACCAAAGTACCAAAATACAAGAATTTCTAAACAAATTGGTGAATTTTTAACTAAAAAAGATGAACTGTCAACCAAATAGTTGCATTTTCAACTGAAAAATGTAAATTTGAAGCCAACAATGGAATAAATATATTTCCAATGTACAAATTGAGTTTTAAAACAAAAAAAAATAATTTTCAACTTAACAGTGAAATATTCAACCAAGGATATCAACTTTTAACTGAAATAATGCATCTGCAACCAAACAATAATTTTTCAACAAAGTAGTTGAACTTTCAACTAAGCAGTTGATTTTTCAAGAAAAAAAAACATTTTTTAATTGAGAATAATAATTTTTTACCAAAAAAGACAGTAAATTAACAGAATTTATGAATTTTCAACCAAATAGTTGAACTTTCAACTAAAAAAAAAACAAATTAACGATAAAAAATGCAAACAATTATCAACAGCGTTCTAAAAAAAAATATATTATTTGTTGAAAAATTCGAAATCGTGGTTAAAAATTCATCTTTGTAGGTTGAAAATTTTACTATTTAGTTGGAAATTCATTCATTTTGTGTTTCTCTAGGTTACTCTGGAATATACGTGGATTGCTCCTAATTAACTGGATTACACTTAATTACAAGTTTTCTTAAATTACGTAAATTCTCTTTGAATTACTCGAATTACAAGTGGATTTCCTCGATTATAAGTGGATTATGTTTGATTACAAGTGCATTAATTTGACTATCTAGATTATAAGTGAATAACTTTAGAGTAAAAGTGGTTTACCTCGGAGAACTGGATTACTTCATATCACACGTGGAATACTTTGAGTCATCTGGATTACTCTGGATTATATTTAAATTACTTAGATTACGTAAATTACTTCAAATTACCCTTATTACAAATGGATTGAGCTGAATTATAGGTGGATTACTCTAGATTACAAGAGGATTACGTAGATTATCTAGATTAGAAGTGAATTATTTCGTATTAAAAGTGGGTTACCCCTGGTAAGAACTAGATTACTTCATATTATCGCACTTGGATTACTCCGAATGACCTGGATTACTCTGAGTTAACTGGATTACTCTAAATTACAAGTTATTCCTTTGATTACTTTAATTACTTCAAATGATCCAGATCACAAGTTCATTTCCCTCGATTATAGGTGAATTAAGCTAGATTACAAATGGATTATCTAGATTACCAGTAAATTACTCCGGATTACAAGAGGATTACTTCGGGTTACAATTGGATTACTTCAGATTAGAACTGGATTATAATTGGATGACAAGAGGGTTACAACACATTACAAGTGGATTACTCTGAATTACTTGAATTACCTCGGATTAAAAGTGGATTACTCCTTATAATCCGAATGAAACGGATTACGAGAGTTGTTTTCTCCTAAAAAAAATTTGATGCCCTATCATTCTCCTATTTTCGTGAAAAAATCACCCTATTTTCTCTTTTTTGAGAGTATTTTCTGCTGAGAAGTCTGATTGCGTGATCTAGTATTAAATCGCACACCTTTAAACTATAACTATATAACTGCACCAACTATAAATTAAAATGAAAATAACTCTACCCTTGCCACTGATTTTCTCAGTCAAGCATTTCTCTCTTCGTGCTCGTAACTTGTCTGTAAATGGATAACCGTCAATTATACTTTACTGCCCTTCACCCTTCACCCCTCAGATAATCACGAGCCATGATAACTCGACAGTGGAGTCACAATAAGAATGCAAAGGAAACTCTATTTTTTGCTCTCTTTTCAGTTCTTCTCTCTCTCTCTCTCTCATTCTCTCTGTTTCAAATTCTCTCTGTTTCAAATTCTCCCTTTTTTGCTTCCTCTTTTCCAAATCGGGCCCTGAAAGGGCGTCACCGACCTGAAACGGGGATGCTTGATATAGGCGAGAAGCGGTAAATACTCTCGAGTACGCATATCAACGATACTTATTTGTGTGCGTATTGGTGTGGGATTGTGTGAGAATCTATGAGAGGGGTATGCACGCTTATAAAACGGTGCCTTGAATGGCAGAGGCAGAGGCGGGTTTTACGTCTATTTTGAGGGGGGTGAGGGGGGAGGATACACACCCCACGCCAACCACCTGACGCACCCCGGTCGTGGGAACCGAAAAACCATCGGAATCCTCTAACCTTTTTTTCGACCTGCACACACGTGCAAGAGCGTGCAGAGCCACGCTTCAATCTGATCGTAGTGAAATCCGATGGTGCGATTAGAATCAAAACTTTTTTTTTTTTGAATTCGAAATTAAACCGTTAGAATGTTTTATATGCTGTTGATAAAACTATCGAGTTTATGGCTCACTTAAATGAAAGCGAAGAGACGTGTGTCACTGAATCCAATCAGTGAGAATTACACTGATGAGGGGCCAATTAGAGACCAGTATTATCGACACAAAATATTTGGTAGTTGCTTATTTAACCAAATAGTTGAATTTTCAAGCCAAGACGATTTTTTTTTCAAAAAGATTTGAATTTGCGAAAAAAAAGTTCATTTTCAGCCAAGGGAGATGAATTTAAGACCAAGAAAGATGTCTTTTCAACCAAGAAAAATGACTTTTGTACATTTCGAAATACGTGAATTTTCAACCAACTGGTTGAATGTTTGACTAACCAAGATAAGCCTCAAACCAAAAATGGAATATTTAAATCTTAAGTTCAAAAATTAGTTAAAAAAACAACTAATAATCAACTATTCTAATCCAATGAAAAAATACAAATTTGTAACGAAATAGTTGAATCCTCAACCAAACAGACGAATTCTCAATGAAGAAAAATAATTTTCCACCAAGAGACGAATTTTGATAAAAATACATGAATTTTCAACTTTCAAAGGATACATTTGCAACCAAAATAAAATAGTTGATTTTTTAAATAAAACTAAATTTATAACAAAAAAAGAAAAATTATAGACTAGTTGAATCCAATGAAAAAGACGATGTTTTAAAAATATATTTCAATTCTTAACAAAATAGATGAATTTTCATAAAATACATGAATTTTCAAGCTAAAAAGTTAAATGTTTCAGGAAACAGTCGACTTTGAAACCAGAAAAAAGATTTTCCAAAAGAAAAATCATTTTCAATCAAGGAAGATTAATTTTTAACGAAATATTAGAATTTTCAACTAAAAAAGGTACATTTTTAACCAACAATGGAATCGTTAATTTTTTAATAAAAAAAAACCTAATTTTCGAAAAAAAATGATAAAATTTCTAATGAAGGCGTTGCATTTTCCACAAGAGTTACATTTTCAACCAGGAAACATTTTTCAGTCAAGGAACAAAACAATTAGAATCAAATTGTTGAATTTTTAATAAAAAAGTTAATCTTCTAACTAAATAGGTGTATTATCAACATGAAAAGTCGAATTAAAAAAAAAACATTTGAATTTTCAGCCAAAAAGGATGACTTTTTAACAAAATTGTTGCATTTCTATCAAAATAATTGAATTTTCAACCAAATAATAAATTTTTTTTCGAACAGATTCGAACAGTGGAAAGACTGTGAAGTCTGATAAATAAATACAAATTTTGATGATTTATAGACTATAGAATAAAACGAAGTTGAAAACTTGTCTTTCAAATTCAATATTCCGAATTTTAGGATATTCTAATCGAAAACTTGAATTCCAAATGCATTATGCCGAATTCAGGGATATTCAAATTCAGAGATAATAAGCTTGAAAATTTGATTCCTAACTGCATTATGATAAATTGAGAGATATTCGCGTTAGCGGATATTCAAGTTCAAAACTTGACTTCGAAATTCATTGTTCTGAATGCTAGGATATTCTAATTGAAAACTTGAATTCCAAATGCATTATGCGGAATTCCGGGATATTCAAGTTCAGAGATCTTCAAGTTGAAAACTTGATTTCTAAATGCATTATGCTGAATTAAGGGATATTCATGTTAGCGGATATTCAAGTTCAAAACTTGACTTAAAAATTCATTATTCTGAATTCTAGGATATTCTAATTGAAATCTTGACTTCCGAATGCATTACGCCGAATTCAGGGATATTCAAATTGAGAAGACTTCCAAATGCATTATGCTAAATTCAGGGATATTCAAGTTGAGAAAACTTCCAAGTACGTTATGCTAAATTCAGGAATATTCAAATTAAAGAGTCTTCCAACTGCATTATGCCACATTCAGGGATATTTAAGTTGAATAGACTCTTAAGTACATTATGTCCAATTCAGGGATATTCAAGCTCAGAGATATTCAAGTTGAAAATTCGACTTCTGAATGAATTATGGTGAATTAAGGGATATTCAAGTTCGGGGATATTCGAGTTCAAAACTTGATTTGCAAATTCCTTACATCGAATTAAGGGATATTTAAGTTGAGAAGACTTCCAAATGCATTATTCGAATTGAGAGATATTCAAGTTGAAAAGACTTCTGCGTATATTATGCTAAATTCATGGATATTCAAGCTCAGAGATATTCAAGTCGAGAATTTGACTTCCAAGTGAATTATCTTGAATTGAGGGATATTCAAGTTTGGGGATGTTCAAGTTGAGAATTTAACTTCCAAATGTATTATGCTGGATTCAGGGATATTCAAGTTGAAAAGAGTTCCAAGTACAATATGCTAAATTCAGAGATATTCAAATTAAGAATTCCAAATAAAGTTCCAACTGCATTATGCCGCGAATTCAAGGATGTTCAAGCTCAGAGATATTCAAGTTAAAAATTTAACTTTTCAAAGAATTATGCTGAATTAAGGGACATTCAAATTGAAAATACTTCCAAGTACATTAGGCCAAATTCAGGGATATTCAAATTCGGAAGTCTTACAGCTACATTACGCCGAATCAGGGATATTCAAATTGAGAAGACTTTCAGTACACTATGGTAAATTCAGGGATATTCAAATGAAGAAGTCTTCCAACTGCGTTATGCCGCATTCAGAGATGTTAAGGTTGAAAAGACTCTTAAGAACATTATGTCAAATTCTGGAATATTTAAGCTCAGAGATATCCAAGTTGAGGATTTAACTTCTCGATGAATCATGCTAAATTAACGGACATTCAAGTTGAAAAGACTTCCAAGTACATTATGCCAAATTCAGGGAGATTTAAGTTGTAAACTTGACTTCCAAATGCATTACGCGGAATTCAGAGATATTAGAATTGAGAAGACTTCCAAATGCATTATGCCAAATCTAGGGATATTCAAGTTGTAAACTTGACTTCCAACTACATTGTGCCAAATTCAGGGATATCAAAATCAAGAAGTCTTCGAAATGCATTATGCCGAAGAGTCAGGGATATTCAAATTGAGAAGTCTTCCAAATGCATTATGCTGGATTCAGGGATATCAAGTTGAAAAGACTTTCAAGTACAATATGCTCAATTCAGAGATATTGAAATTGAGAGTTCCAAATGAAGTTCCAACTGCCTTATGCCGCGAATTCAAGGATATTCAAGTTGAAAAGACTCTTAAGTTCATTATGTCAAATTCCGGGATATTGAAGCTCAGAGATATTCAAGTTGAAAAATTAAATTTTTAATGAATTATGCTAAATTGAGGGACATTCAAGTTGAAAAGACTTCCGAATGCATTATGCCGAATTTAGGGATATTCAAGTTGTAAACTTGACTTCCAAATGCATTACGTTAAATTCAGAGATATTAGAATTGAGAAGACTTCCAAATGCATTATGCCGCATTCAAGTATATTCAAGTTGAAAAGACTTTTCAGTACATTATGCCAAATTCAGGGATATTCAAACTAGGAAGTCTTCCAAATGTATTATGCTGAATTCACGGATATTCAAGTTGGAAAGAATTCGAAGTACATTATGCCGAATTTAGGGATATTCAAGTTGTGAACTTGACTTCCAAATGCATTTCGTTGAATTGGGGGATATTGACGTTGAGAAGACTACCAAATGCATTATGCTGAATTCAGGGATATTCAAGTTGAGGATTTGACTTCTAAGTGAATTATGCTGGATTGAGGGATATTGAAGTTTGGGGATGTTCAAGTTGAACATTTGACTTCCAAATGAATTATGCTGAATTCACAGATATTCAAGTTGGAAAGAATTCCAAGTACATTATGCCAAATTTAGGGATATTCAAGTTCAAATATATTCAAGTTCAAAATTTGATTTCTAAATGCATTATGCCAAATTAAGGGATTTTTATAAGTTCGGGGATATTCAAGTTGAAAACTTGGCTTCCAAATACATTACGCTGAATTGAGAATTATTTAAGTTGAGAAGATTTCCAAATGCATCATGCTGAATTCAGGGATATTCAAGTTGAAAAAAATTCTAAGTACATCATATGCCGAATTCAGGGGTATTCAAGTTGTAAACTTGGCTTGCGAATGCATTACGCCGAATTCAGAAATATTCAAATTGAGAAGACTTCGAAATGTATTTTGCCGAATTCAGGGATACGCAAGTTCAGATATATTCAAGTTCGAAATTTGTTTTCTGAATGCATTATGCTGAATTAAGGGATATTCAAGTTCGGGGATATTCGAGTTGAAAACTTGATTTCCAAATGCCTTACGTTGAATTAAGGGATATTCAAATAGAGAAGACTTCGAAATTAATTATACCGAATCCAGGAATATTTTAGTTGGAAAAACTCTCAAGTACATTATGCCGGATTCAGGGATACTCATGTTCAAATATATTCAAGTTCAAAATTTGATTTCTAAATGCATTATGCCAAATTGAGGGATTTTCAAGTTCGGAGATATTCAAGTTGAAAACTTGGCTTCCAAATACATGACGCCGAATTGAGAATTATTTAAGTTGAGAAGACTTCCAAATGCATCATGCTGAATTCAGGGATATTCAAGTTGAAAAAAATTCCAAGTACATCATGCCGAATTCAGGGATATTCAAATTGAGAAGACTTCGAAATGCATTATGCCGAATTCAGGAATATACAAGTTGAAAAAATTCTCGAGCACATTATTCTGAATTCAGGGATATTCAAATTAAGAAGTCTTCCAACTGCATTATGCTGAATTTAAGGATATTTAGGTTGAAAAGACTTCTAAGTATACTTTATGCTAAATTCAGGGATATTCAAGCTCAAATATATTCAAGTTGAAAATTTGATTTCTAAATGAATTATGCTGAATTAAGGGATATTCAAATTCAGGGATATTCAAGTTGAAATTTTGACTTACAAAATGTATTATTCCGAATTGAGGGATATTTAAGTTGAAAAGACTCTCAAGTACATTATGTTGAATTCAGGGATATTCAAGTTGAAAAAACTTGCAAGTACATTAGGCCGAATTCAGGGATACTCAAGTTCAGATATATTCAAGTTCGAAATTTGTTATCTGAATGCATTATGCTGAATTAAGGGATATTCAATTTGAAAAGAATTCCAAGTACATGATGCTGAATTCAGGGATATTCAAGTTTTAAACATGACTTACAAATGCATTATACCGAATTCAGGGATATTAAAATTGAAAAGACTTCGGAATGCATTATGCCGAATTCTGCAACATTTAAGTTGAAAAAATTCTCGAGCCTATTATGTTGAATTTAGGTATACCCAAGTTCAGATATATTCAAGTACAAAATTTGATTTCTAAATGCATTATGCTGAATTAAGGGTTATTCAAGCTGAGAACTTGACTTCCAAATACATCGCGTCGAATGAAAGAATATTCAAGTTTGTAGCCAGTGATTCGTCAGTAGCCATTTTCTGATACATTGTCATATTTTAAGTATAAAAAAAATGATAAAAAAATATCAGTGCAAGACAACTTAGTATCTAAAAAATGTAAATATTCAACATTGTTAAAGTTAATAGATTGTAAGGTCAGTGCTAAAAAATTCAATTTTAACGAACGACATTAAACTCAAAGGAAGTAACTGGAAGCCTGAGAAAAAAAACTCATAAAAAATACTGAAGGACGCCTTTTTAGAGCCTTGTTACAAAATACTTAAAAGATAAAATGGCAATCGACGAATGCCGAAAGGAGCAGGTCGTAACACCGGCAGTCGTAATTATGGACCAGAAACCGCTTACGGTGTCAGTGTCCAGAGACAGTCATAATACTAAAAGATTAGAAATCTCGGAAGATCAAAGGAACGGCAAGTCAGATCTATTTTATCGCGGCTTCTTAATTTAGCCTTAAATTACGCCATTTTGGTATTCAAACACCCAACCGCTATTTCAAGGCTGAAATATTTTTACGATTTCCAGTAAAAGCTTCTTAGGGGCCGTCCATAAACTACGATAACAATTTGGATTGGGGGGGGGGGGCGCGGGCACGCTTAAATCTACGGTTGATAACAGAGGAGGGGGAAAGTCACTGAAAGTAACGTTACGAACTTAGATAATATTTTGTTGGGGTGAAAATTCTACTATTCGATTAAGAATTTAATTATTTTATAGAAAATTAAACTATTGTGTTAAAAGTTCATCTTTTTTGGTCAAAAATTCAACTGATTGGTTGAAAGTTGAACTACTTTGTTAAAAATTCATTTTTATCATCTATGACATGTTTTGTTAAGAATTCATTTCTTTTGGTTGAAAAATCAAGAACTTGGTAGCAAATTATCTTTTTATTGAAGATTCCTTTTTTTGGTTGAAAATTTAACTGTTTTGAAGAAAATTCGTCTTTCAGGCTTAAAAATTCAACGGTTTGGAAGAAAATTAAACTATTTGGTTGAAAATTAACTTTTTTGTTGAAAGTTTATATTTTTGGTTCAAAATTCAACAATCTTTGCAGGAAATTCAACTGTTTGCTTAAAAATTCATCTTTTCTGGTCCCAAAATTGAAATATTTGTTTGAAAGTTGAACTACTTTATTAAAAATTCACCTGTTTTATTGGAAATTTATCTATTTTAATTGATTTTTTTTGTCTAAAAATAAGTTTTTGAACCTTTTTGGTTGAAAAATAATCTTTTGGGTTAACTCTTTTGTTGAAAATTCATTTTTTTGCTGAAGATTTATCATTTTATTTGAAAATTCATCTCCTTGGTTGAAAATGTAAGTACTTTGTTGCAAATTTTTTTTTTTTCATTATTAGGAATTAATTTTTTGCACTGAGAATGAACTATTCAATTCTTCGTTAATAATTGATATTTTTAATCAAAAATTGATCTTTTCTAGCTCAAAATTAAGAAATTTGACTAAAAATTCATGCATTTTTTTGAAAATTCGTCTTTTTTGGTACAATTTTATTCTTCTTGGTTGCAAATGTATCTTTTTGGTTGAAAAATCGAAAATCAATCAATAAATTTATCATTTTAATTGAAACTTGATCTTTTTGATTGCTTGGCTTGAAAATTCAACAATTGGTTGAAACTTAAACTATTGGGTTGAAAATGAACTTCCTTGTTAAATCTTCATATTTTTGGTTGTAAATTCAAATATTTGGTTAAAAATTCGCCTTTTCGGTTCAATTGAACAGGTTGAAAATTCGTTTTCCTTTAAAACAAATCTTTCTAACTCAAAATTTTGAAAATTCCATTTTTGGTTGGAAAAATTACCTTTTCTGGTCGAAAACTCTCTTTTTCCCCTTTTCAAAGAATTCGTATTTTTTTCCTGTTTTCGAGAAACTTTCCCTTTTTTTTCGTTTTTTCGCTCAAATCCGAAATGAATGAATAGAACCCAATATGAAAATCCAACTATTTTTAGTCGAAATTTAATTTTTTTGGTTGAAAAATCCATTATATTTTTTGTTCGAAATTCATCTCGTTTGGTTAAAAATTCTACTATTTGGTTGAAAATTCAATTATTTTAATGAAAATGCAATTATTTGTTTAAAAAGTCATCTTTTTGGATTTTGGTCAAAAATTCAACTACTTTATAAAAAATTAAACCATTTTGACAAAAACTAATTTTTTGGTTGAAGCTTCCCCTCTATGGTATAATGTTGAACTCCTTTGCAGAAAATGCATTTTTTTTTAATTCATCAGCGTAGTTGACGAATCATCTTTTTGGTCGAAATATCAACTATTTTATCAAAAATTCATTTTTTGGTTGAAAATTCATTATTTTAGTTAAAAATTCTAATATTCGGTTAAAGATGTTACCATTTTGTTCAAACTTTGTCCTTTTTCGTCATTAATGAATTTTTTGGCTGAATATTTAATTATAATTTTTTTTTTTTTGAAAAAATCTCCTTTTTGGTTGAAAATTTCACTATTCCGTTGAATGTTGAATCCTTTTGTTGGAAATTGATTTTTTTTCAAGTGAAGATTCAAACTTTATTTGAAAATTCATCTTTTCGGTTAAGAACTCAAATATTTGGATAAAAATTAATTTTTTGGTCGAAAGTGCAATATTTTAGTTAAAAATTATACTATTTGGTTGAAGATTTCGCTATTCTGCTGAAAATTTTTTCTTTCGGCCTAAATGTCAACTATTTCTTCAAAAATTCATTTTTTGGTTAAAGGTTCATCATTTTAGTTAAAAATTCTGGTATTTGGTTGAAGATTTTACCATTTTGTTCGAATTCCATTCTTTTTATTTATAATGATGAATTTTTGTATCTCAAACTTTGATTATTTACCATTTTATTTTAAAATTCATGTTTACGGTTCAAAACTCAACTATTTGGTTAAAAATAAATTTTTTTGGTCGAAATGTTAACTATTTCATCAAAAATAAATTTTTTGTTTGAAGATTCGTTATTTTAGTTTTAAATTCTACTACTAGATTCCACCATTTTTTTCAAACTTCATTTTTTTTCAGATAATAATAAATTTACCCCCTTGAAATTCAATTATTTAAGTTTTTTCGTTTGAAAATAACCTGTTTGCTTAAAAATTCCACTATTCGGTTGAATGTTGAATTCTTTCATTGAAAATTAATTTTTTTTTAATGAAGATTATACCATTTTATTTGAAAATCCATGTTTTCGGATTGAAACTCAACTATTTGGTTAAATATTTATTTTTTTGGTTAACGTTTCAATATTTTAGTTGAAAATAATACTATTTAGCTGGAAATTCCACTTTTTTCTTATTTATAATTTTTTTTTTTTTGTAAAGAGTTAATTTTTTTAAGCTGAAAATGTAATTATTCCATTTTTTTCCGAAAAATTATTCTTTTCTAATAGAAAATTCAACTATTTGGTTGAATATTCATGTATTTTGAATTTGTCTTTTTTTGTTAGAAAATTGGTTGAAAATTCATTCTTTTTAGATAGGAATGCAGCTCTTATGATGAAAATTCGCCTTTTTGCTTCAATTTTTCGTGTTTTGTTTTAAATGAAAAACTTTTTTCTTAAAACATCAACTATCACATGTTTTTTTCAATTTTATTTTTCTGGCTTGAAAACCATCTACTAGGTTGTACATTTTTTTTCTTTAATTCACATTTTCGGGGAGAAAACTCAACTTTTCTATAGAAAATTCGCCTCTTTGGCTTAAAAATTCAACAGTTCGGTATAAAATAAAATTTATGTTTCTTTAAATTCACCTCTTTGGTTAAAAATTCAAGTATTCCATTCTTGGTTAAAAATTTATCCTTCGTAATTGGAAAATTTGATTATTTGGTCGGAAATACGTTTTTGGTAGAATCTACCTGCTTTTTATTTGTTGAGGATTCAAATATTTTATTGAAAATTTGTTTTTCTTGTTGAATCAAAGTGATTGAAAATTAATTCTTATATGTTTGGAGAAAATTAATTTTTTAAATTAAAAGTTTAACAAATTCATTTTTGCTTCCAAATTTATCTGCTCTAGCTTAAAATGCAACTATTTGGTTGAAAATACATCTTTCTGGATTGAGAATTAAATTTTTGGTTGAAAATTTATTTTTTGGTTCAAATTTACCTGTTTTCTAACAAATTCAAATTTTCAGCTTGAAAATTTGACTCTTTTGTTGACAATTCGTCTTTTTGGTTAGAAAGTTAATCTTTTTTAAAAATTCATCTGTTTGCTTAAAAATTCAACTATTTTGTCGAAGTTGTCTTTTTTTATTGGAAAATCAACTGTTTTGTTTTAAATTCGTCCTTTGGGATTAGTCATTCATTTTTTATAGTAAAAAAGCCATTTTTCTTGGGTTAAAATTAATTATTAAATTTTTTGGGTTAAAAGAAATGTCTTCTAAAAATGTGTTCTTCTTGGCTGGAAGGCTATACTATGGGTTCAAATTGTAACTTTTCTTTTTAGAATTTTGATCTTTCATGTTTGAAAATCCGCTCATTTGGTAGAAAATTCATCTTTGTTAGTTGAAAATGAACTTTTTTTTTAATTTAACTGTATTTGAAAAAATTGGTCTTTTGGTTTTGAAAATTTGATTATTTGCTTGAAAGTTCAACTATTTTGTTGAAAATTCGTCTCTTTCGTTCTTCACCTGTTTACATAAATGTGAAAGGATCCGGTACATTCAATCAAATACCAAAAACTGAATTTCTTGAATCTATCTCGGTTTTCTTCGTTGTCAAATATTTCTCTTTCCAAAGGGGCATCATTAGCGATCAAATTAAATTTTATTAGAGTGATATTGCAATCCTTTTATTTGAGAAGGGGGGCGCCTAAGGAGCATATTTTTGAGATTTCTTTGACGTTAATTTCAATTCGTGGGAATGCTCCCCCGCATTGTGGACACACGGCGCAATCCGGTTGGGCAAAAAAGTGTCTGCGAATACCGAAATGGCTAGACTGAAAAGTAACATTCATCTTTTTGGGCCATTCAATCGGCACGTTTCATTTTACTTTTATTCTCAATTTTTTCTGGACGTTTTCTGATTCCTAGGTGGTCGGGTTACTGGTTTATAATCCGCGTTTACTGCCTTATCTAAACAGCCTTCTCCAGTAAAAAAGAGGTGAAAGATATTTCGTCCCTGTCGCAACTCCTCAAATGCAGATGCATGCATCAAAAATGGTTTTTACCATTTCATTCTTTTCCTTTCTAATATTGTTTCACTAAAATCAGTTTTTACATTCTCATCCTATAATTGTTTTTGTCGAATGTTCACGTTTTGAGACCCTCTGAACTCAAAAGACAGGTTTTTACAAAATGTCTGTCTGTTAGTCTGTCTGTTAGTCTGTCCGTTAGTCTGTTTGTTAGTCTGTCTGT
>CAKNXH010001962.1:71046-150749 GCA_932178445.1 Andricus quercusramuli
ACCATTCTGTTCAAATTCCATTCTTTCTAGTTAAAATTAGGAATTTTTTTACTCAAAATTTAATAATATAAGTTTTTTTTTGGTTAGAAATCACTTTTTTTTATTGAAAATTCCACTATTTGTTTGAATGATGAATCTGTTGACAATTGATTTTTTTTTTAAAAACAAGATTTACCATTTCATTTAAAAAATCATCTTTACGGTTTTAAACTCAACTATTTGGTTAAAAATTATTTTGTTGTTGTTAAAGTTTCATAATTTTAGTTAAAAATTATACTATTTGGTTAAAGATTTCACTACTTTGTTGAAAATTCGTTTTTTTTTTCTTTCGAAATGTTAACTATTTCATTAAACATTCATTTTTTGGTTGATGACTCATTATTCTAATTAAGAATTCTACTATTAGGTTTCACCATTTTGTTCAAATTTTCTTCTGTTTAGTTAATAATAAATTTTTTAACTGAAAATTTAATTATGTTAATGAAGATCTACCACTTTATTTGAAAATCCATCTATTCGGTTTAAAACTCAACTATATGGTAGGAAATTTATTTTTTTGGTTCACGATTCATTATTTCAGTTAAAATCATACAATTTGGCTGGAAATTTCACTTTTTTCTTGAAAATTCGTTTTTTTGGTAAAGAGTTTATTTTTTCTAACTCAAGATGTAATTATGCCATTTTTCGGTGAAAAGTAATCTTTCCTAGTAGAAAATTCAATCATTTGGTTAAATATCTTGAATTCGTCTTTTTTTGGAGGAATTTATCTTCTTGGTTGAAAATTCATTCCTTTCAGATAAAAATTCAACTATTGTGATAGAACTTCAAATTTTTGGTTCAATTTAACTGTTTTTTAATATAAATAAAAAATGTTTCCCTAAAATATCAACTATTACATGTTTTTTTTTCAATTTATCTTTTTTGGCTCAAAAATTATTTACTAGGTTGTAATTTTTTTTCACATTTTCGTGGAGAAAACTAAACTTTTCTATAGAAAATTCGTCTCTTTGGCTTGAAAATTCAATAGTTCGGTAGGAAGTAAAATTCATTTTTTTTAAATTCACCTCTTTGTTTGAAATCTTAAATATTTTTTTATCAAGATACGTGATTATTTAATTAAATAGTTGAATTTTCTACTAGAAAATATTAATATTTAGCCAAAAATGGAATAATTATATTTTTACTTAAAAAAATTTATTCTTTACCACGAACACTAATTTTCAATTCAAAGCAAGCAACCAAATGGTTGATTTTTCAACTAAAAACGTGAAAAAGGTGATTTTTAACTAATGAAAAAATAGGATAACCGAATTCCAAATTAAAAAAATTAGTTATCAACTAAACAGAACAAATTTTTTAACAAAATGGTGAAATCTTCAAGTAAGGGGTAGAATTTTTAACTAAAATAATGAATCGTCAACCATCAAAATGAATTTTCAAAGAAATAGTTGACATTTTGACCAAAAAGATGAATTTCCAACAAAATGGTTCAACATTTAACCAAAGAGGTGAATATTTAATCATAAATTTGATTTTGAACGAAGTGGTTCCATTTTCAATCAAGTAGTTTATTTTTTGACTAAAAATATGACTTTTTAATAAAATAGTTGACATTTCAATCAAATAGTAGAAATTTCAACCAAACGACATGAATTTTGTTACAGAAATAATATAGTAGACTTTTCAACTAAAAAAATTAATTTATACCAAAAAAAAAAAACAGGAAAAAATAAGAATTCTTGAAAAATCGGTAAAGAGGGAATAGGTGAACGAGTGTGTATTCTGTTACGGTTTGGTTTTCGAAAGAAGTAAAAAAAAGTCAATAGAAATATTAACTTGTTATCAATAAACATTAATAGTTAAAAAGAAAAAAATTTCCTATGATAGACAAAATTGTTTTTTAATTTCTTCAAAAATTAGGGAAAATCTTTTGCAGCTTGTATTCAGACGAATGCCTTCATCAAAAGCGTACTGCCCCAAATATAAATTTGAGGAAACAGCATGAAAATTGAAGAAAGAAAAATGTATTGTACGTCCTTTCTCATTCTGGATCGGTCCTCTCAGTTCGACTCCACATTCGTCAATCGTGGTCCATTCAGGCCTTTTCTGTGGGTTTTCGAGAGAACAAAAAAGAAAAAAAAAGAAAGAGAAAAAAGTGGCTCGAAGGGAAAAAGCGTGTGCTGCTCGCGTGGCTGTTGTCGAATGTATAACATAACAAGCCCCAAAGATAGTTTCTCACGGTGCGAGGACGTCAGGTGCGCAGGAGGCCTCCTTCAGGAAGTACAACGGCTCCTTGGAAGGATTCGCGACTTCTGCCTCGAGCCTTCTTCCCACGCTCTTTTCGTCTTTTTAACCGCCAGATTCAGCTGTCGCTGTTGTTACCCATTTCGGAGATTTATATGAATTTCATCACAAAATAGGATATTATTGCTTTTCAATCAAAAGTGGTGTCACGCAGTGCTGGGTAAATTGTTTTTTTTTTTTTTGAGTAACTAGTTACAGTTACCGGGTAAAGTAACTTCAAGTTACCTGCAAAGTTGCTTTTTCAATTCCTTAATTTTGTATTTTGAAAATCAAAATAACTAAGATGATAATTCATAAGAACTTAATTAAAAAAGAAATAGGCATTAGTTAAAGTAAGATTTTTCAGTCACATTTGTTAACCAAACAGTTGTATTTTTACCCCAAAAAATATGATTTTT
This sequence comes from Andricus quercusramuli, assembly GCA_932178445.1. Classification (NCBI taxonomy): domain Eukaryota; kingdom Metazoa; phylum Arthropoda; class Insecta; order Hymenoptera; family Cynipidae; genus Andricus; species Andricus quercusramuli. Next base: position 73,749 of record CAKNXH010001962.1, read on the forward strand.
TTTTACCGGAAAAAATCCACTTTCAAGCCAAAAGTACGAATTTTCAACAATAAGGTTACTTTTCAACTAAATTTGGACTTTTTACCGAAATGGTTACATTTTTAACAAAAGACATTAATTTTCAACCAAATGGTTTAATTATCAGACCGAATTGTTCAGTGACATCTTTGCTGCTTTTTTGAAAAATGTCGGATTTAATTGACTCAATTATTAATTTTGTTTGAAGAATTTTTTTTTATTGGCATTAGGGTCTTATGCACAGAAAAAACAGGAGATAAACTTTACATCGATTTCCGACGAAAAATTCTTTGCAACAAAAATTAACTTCACAGGATAAACTTTACACAAATATCGGTTAAATTTTCTTTTGTTTTTCATGATAAACACATGTATTTTGAAAGACGCGAAGTTGGCTGAACAAAACTTTATCTCTTTAAAAAATTCAATGCAACAAATTTCATTCTTAGTTTTTTCTGTGTGAGTAGTTATATATGTAATTACAAAAAAATGAATTTCACAAAAACTGATTTGGCAATCGTTTCGACTACAAAAGAATTTAATTTACAAGAAATAAGTTAATTTTCGACAAAAATTGGACTTTCTACTAGAATACTTAAATTTTAATAGAATGCATAAATTTTCAACTAAATGGTTAAATTTCCAAAACTTTCCAAAATTTTCATCAAAAAAGGTAATTTTCAACCAAATAATTGAATTTTCTAGCAACGTGTTAGAATGTTCTACCCTCTAAAAAAGAAACGAATTTGAAAGAAAATAATTACATTTTTAGCAAAAAAGGTCATTTTCAACCAAATAGCTGAATTTTCTAGCATTTTAAAACCAAAAAGACTAATTTTCTACAAAATAGTTAATTTTCCGACAAAAAGGTAAATTTGCGACAAAATTTGGACTTTTTACCAAAATGCTTACATTTTTAATAAAAGACATGAATTTTCAACTAAATGGTTGAATTTTCATGAATTTTCATGAAAAATGGATGAATTTTCAACAAAAAAGTTAATTTTTAATCAAATAGTTGAATTTCGTAACAAAATATTTGAATTTTCCACCCTCAAAAAAAAAACGAATTTGAAAGAAAATAGTTAAATTTTCAACGAGAGATGAATTTTCAACTCAAATTGTGAATCTCGAACCAAATAATTGAATTTGTAACAGAGCAGGTGAACTTTCAAATAAGCAGTTATATTTACCCCCAGAAAACACTAATTTTGAAAAAATGGCTGAGCGCTCTTCAGAAATTTGTTTGCCGAAAAAAAAACGAATTTCCCAACAAAAATCAACATTTTACAAAAGAAAGGTTTAAATTTTCAACAAAAATTTTGTTATTTTTCAAGCAACTAGTTGAATTATCTAGCAAAATGGTTGAATTCACAACCAAAAAATACAAATTTTCAACAAAATAGCTGAATCCTAAACCGATCCAAGTTAATTTTCTATTAAAATATTTGAATTTCAAACCAATAAAAACGTAACGATGTAAAGACGAGTTTTCTATCAAACGGTTGTATTTTCAGATGTAAAATATGAATTTTCAACAAAAAACATACTTCCCAACCAAATAAAATAGTTGAATTTTTAACAAAATGCATGAATTTTCAACCAAAATAGATAAATTCTCAGAGAAAAATATAATAGTTGATACAACTTCAGAAAAAAATGAATTTTCAAGAAAATAGCTGAATTCTCAACGACACGAAATTAATTTTCTAACAAAAAGTTAAATTTTCATTAAAATAGTTATTTTAACTGAATAGTCAAATTTGACTGAAAAATATAAATTCTTAAGACAAGAGTTTATTTCCAACCGCATAGTTTAATTTTCAACCAAATTGTTGAATCCTTAACCAAATCCGATTAATTAATTGATTTTCAACCAGGAATGTTAATTTCCAAACAAAAAAGATGAATTTTTAACCAATTACATAAATTTGCAACTATAAAAGATCAATTGCCAATAAAAAATATCATTTTTTAATCAAAGAGATGAATTTTCAACTAAAATGATGACCCCCGTGAAGTTGATGTATTTGCCAGCGAAAAGATTAATGCGTTCTATTAAAAAAACGAATTTTCTAACCAAATTCATCAATTTTCTAATGAAAAAGATCAATTTTCAATTAAAAATGAAATAGTCACATTGTTAGTTGATAAAATTAATTCTCAACAGAAAAAAAAAATTTTCAACAAAATAGTAGAATTAAATAGTGAAGCAAGTCATGGAAAAGTAGAATGTACATTATCACATTATCAACCAAACATTTAATGGATGCATTTTTTATTTAAAAAAAATTATTTTTCAGAAGAGATATGAATATTAACTCAGAAACTTTTATTTCTGAGCCTTATTTTTTAGAACGTCATTTGATTTCATTTGGCAAACAGACTAACAGACATCCTAACAGACAGACTAATTACACTAAAGTGAATTCAAAACAATTGAAACCAATGAAAAAAAATTCATTGAATTGAGTAAGTTTGAGAAGAATTTAGAAAAATTAAAAAGCATTTGATGAAATGTCTAAGGATTTAAGTTGAATAAAAACTTTTTCAACATCTATTGAATTGAGTAGAATTGAGTAAATTTAGAAGAATTCAAAAGAATTTATGGCATATTCCAAATAAATTGTAAAAAATATTGGAAAATCTCTTCAAATCTTTGAAACCCTACGAAATCCCTCACTTTTTGTGGATAAATTCTTTGAAATTCATTAAAATATAAAAATTGTTTGAATATCATGAAAATGCCGTGGATTTTTTTAAAGATGCTAAAATATTTCGAATCCTTTTACATCTTTTGAAATCCCTTGAAATTTTTTGAAGCCCTTGAAAACGCCTGGAAATCTTGTACAATACCCTCAAATATTTCAAATCCTTCCAACTCCCATTAAATTACTAGAATCAATTAAAAATTTCTTTGTAATCCTTTCAAGTAATCTACGATTTTTCAAATCCTTTCAAATATTTTGAAATCCCCTGCAATTCTTGAAAGCTCTTGAAAATTCCAAGGAATTTGAAAAAATAACTTAAAATAATTCAAATCCTTTGATCATTTTATCAATTGATCCTCATGATCAATTAAATGAAAACATTTAAAAATACAAGTAAAATATATTGAATTTTAGGTAGAGTTGAGTAAATTTAGAAGAATTCAAGTGAATTCAGTAAATTCCAAATAATTCCAAAATATTTAAAAGAACTTAGGATAAATAAATAACAATTCAGGATGAATAATAAATCTATCCGAAATCTTCGCAAAATTTTTTTATTCTTTATGAAATCTTTGGGAAATCATTGAAATCTTTGTAAAATCTTTCTGATAGCTTTGGAAGTGTTTGAAAAATATTTTAAATATTTTTGAAATATTTGGTAATATTTGTGAAATTGTTGAAATCTTTGAAAAATCATTGAAGTCTTCGTGGAATAATTCTAATCTATCTGAAATCTTTGCGAAACTTTTTAAATCTTTATGAAATCATTTCAATCTTCATGCGATCTTTGAAATCTATCTGAAATCTTTGTGAAATATTTGAAATCTTGGAAATTATTAAAGTCTTTGTGAAACCTTCGAAAAATCATTGTAATCTTTGTGCACTCTTCGAATTTTTCAAAATTCAAAATCTTTGCGAAATATTCGTGAAATTTTTTTTATCCCTGGGAAATCTTTGAAATCTTGAGGAAATAATTTAAATCTTCACGAAATCTTTCTTAAATCTTTGGATATCTTTGTGAAATATTATAAGTATTGAAAAACAAATTTAATAACATTAGTGAAATCATTGAAGTCTTTGTGAAATCTTTCAAATCCATCCGAAATCTTTGTGGAGTTTTGCGAAATTTTTGAAATGTTTGGGAATCTTTAAGAAATCTTTGAAAATCTTTGCGAAATATTTGAAATATTTTTGGAACATTTGTTAATATTTGTGAAATTTGTGAAATCTTTGAAAAATCATTATTGAAGTCTTTGTGAAATTTTATAAATCTATCCGCAATATGTGCTAAATATGTGTAATCTTTGTGAAATATTTAGGAAATCATTCAAATCTTTGTGCAAAATCTTTGAAATCTACCTGAAATCTTTACGAGAATGTTCAAATCTTTGTGAAATCATTGAAATATTTGTGAAATTTTGCTGAAGTCTTTGGAAAGGTTTGTGAAATATTTCTGAAGTTTGTAAAATCTTTGTAATATTTTTGGCAATGTCAATTTTATACCTGTATTTATTATTTATTATTATTAATTATTAATTATTTATGATTTATCTAATACTTTTACATACTCTAATATTATTATACTATGTATAAATTGTGCCATTTAATATTGCAAGTCAATGCCCCTGCCCCCACCTAGAAAAAAAGGCTCCGCCACGTTTGTTATACACAATCCGTAGCAAAAAAAATCTTGAACATAGCAACTTGGTCAAAATTACTGATCTACCTTAGAGTATCCTTTGAGTATGACTTAGAAGCGTGACGAAACCCCATCTCAGTAAGTGAGACAAAAAATTAGTAGAGCCATCAACCACGGTAAATAAAGTCTCCAATAACATAAAGAGAGGCTGAAATTGATCTGGCTCACAAACCTCGAAGTGTATAAGCCTTGAAATTTGTTAGGATGCGATTTTTTTTTCTTTATTCTAAGAAACCTAGGACACAAAGAAAAGTAGTTTCCTTAGTTCGGTTGATCATAGTGATGATAGGTTTTGCGTTGTCCAAGCTCCAGGTAAGAGAGGATGAACCATTTGCTATTGTCATCCGCCATGGGAAGGATCTTTATGTTATTTGCTATATATATAGTATTGAGTAAAATCGGTCTAGATCTGATTCAAATCAGATGGTTCGCTCAACTCGCCACGCGATGGACACGCGTGAACTGAACGCTTCGGGATCGTGGGAATTTTTGCTTTTCTGCTCACGCTTCGGATCTCAACGGACCACAAATCCGCCCATTTGTCTCGATTCTCTCGACATCCCGTGGGCTCGGTAGTATACCTGACCACGCGCCTGACACGCTTACTATCCGTTCACTTTATGAAGGTACCTCCATAACAGCTCTACATTTTTAAAAATGAGTTTGTAAAAAAAAAGCACAAAAAAATACGACTCATACGTTGATAAAGCTGACTTGATTATGCATAAGACAAGTCCACATTTGTTTATGAACATGTTTGGAAAGTAGCCTTTACAAAAAGATGAAATCCTTGGGTTTTCGCGTCAATTTGTCGTGGCTTGACTTCCAGTGACATCTTTGAAATAAACAATGACCAAAATTTGGAAAATAGTATGAAATAATTTGATGTTTTGGCTGTACCTCTAACAATATGTCTCTCAAACAAAAATAAGTTCCTGGCCATTTCCCGGTGAGCAAACATTTTTCGAAGTCACACAAATTAAAAAATTAAAACTGTCATACCTGAGAAAATGTTATGTTTAAATATTGAATTCTCCTATAAAAAATTAAAGCACTCAAAAGCATGGCAACTCTTCTAAATTTAAGGTATTTCAAATACAAATTGAATAATTTTTAATTCATCAATTCATCGAAAAATCTTATCAGACTTTTTTGATTTTAGCCTTTTAGGGTTCTTTGCTTGGCCTAGAAAAAACTTTTGTTTCTTTCCATCAAAAATCCTGAAAGTTAAAAAAATGGACATATTATTATTTATTTGTAAAAATTAGCATTCTGAAGAATTTTAAAAGATTTTAAATGTTTTCCGGCAGTCCAAGGGATTGCACATGAGTTGATTGAAGGATGAAATATTATTTCAAAGATTTCAGGAGCTTTTCAGAGAATAAAGCAAAATTTATGGATTGCAAAGAATTTCATAAACTTCATAAGGATTTTAAAAGATTTCATAGTATTTAAAAGGTTTTAGGGTATTTTCAATGATTTAAAGGAACTTCAAAAAATGTTATAGATTCCAAAGGATTTTTATAGGATGATTTTAAATTATTTTTAACGGATTTCAGTAGATAGTGAGAAAGTTATAAACATTCTATAATATTTTTATAAATTGGGAAAAATTTTACAAAAATTAAGGGATTTCATAGGATTTCAAAGATTTGAAGGTAATTTCAAATATTTTGGTTGATATGCGATTTTTAACATTTTTCTTGAATTTCGAAATATTTGAAAGGATTTCATAGGATTTATAAGCTTTTATGGATGTTCAAAAAGATTCCAAGGGGCTTTTAGACGATTTCCAAGATTTCTAAATATTTCCAAGGATTTCAAAAATTTGAAAAGATTTCCAGATTTTCAGAATCCAAAGAGATTTTAGGGTATTTCAAAGGTTTGCAATTTTTTTAGGGTATTATAAAAGATTCCCATGAGTTTTCAAGCACTTATGAAAAACTGCAAGGTATTTTTCAAGATTTCAAAGAAATTGGAAATATTTTAGAGTATTTCGAAGGTTTCCAAGGAATTTTAAAGTGGTTTGAAGAATTTGAAGGAATTTTCAAGGATTTTAGTTATTTTGAGGAATTAAAAAAAATGCAATATGGTTTTGAAAAATTTCTTAGAATTCTGGAAAATTTGGAAGGATTTTCTAGGACCTATGAGGTTTTAGGATTATTCAAAATATTCCAATGCATTTTTAAATGGCTTTAACGGATTTAATAATATTTTAGAGGATTTTAACAGCTCGCTAGGTATTTAAGAAATTTTCGGGAATTTTAGGAAATATCAGATTCCACAGAATTTCACGGGGTAAAATTTACCTCTTTTGGTAGAAAATTCTTTTTGGTTGAAAGTTGAACTACTATGTAAAAAGTTTACTTCATTTGTGGAAGATTTAGTTCTTTTATTAAAATTTTAATTATTTTGTTGGAAATTAAATTTATTTTGGTTGGAAATTCATCTCTTTTGGTAGGAAATTCATCTCTTCTGGTAGGAAATTCATCTTTTTTTGGTTCAAAATGCAAATATTTTACTAAAAATGAATCTGTTTTGATAAAAAATTTAACTATTTGATCCAAAGTTAACTTTACTATCAAAAATAATATTTTTTTGTTGAAAATTAAACTATTTTTTTAGAAAATTTGTCTTTTTGGCTTAAAACTTCAACGGTTTGGTAGAAAATTCAACTGCTTGGTTAAAAAGTAATCGGGATTGGTTGAGGATTTAACTACTTTGTTTGGAACCATTTGGTTAAAAATTCATCTATTCTCTTGAGAATTCATCTTTTTCGATTCAAAGTTTAACTTTTCGGTTGAAAATTAATTGTTTACATCGCTGAAAATTATTTTGGTAAAAATTCTCCTTTCTTGGTTGGAAATGAACTTTTTTGTTGTAAAAATTCTCCTTTTCGGGTTGCAAAGTCAACAATTGTCTAAAACATTTAAATTTAGCTTAAAACTCAACTTTTTGGTAGAAAATCTTTTTTTGGTTGAAAATTAAACTTTTTTGTTGAAAATTCAATAAATTTCGGTTCTTTGGGGACTTTAAAACGTTTTATATTAAATACTTTTGAGATCATTTTGGGCTGTGAAGTATTAGCGTTTCAAAATATAAGGCCCAAACCTAATAAGACCCAAAATATAAGGCCCAAGTGTTATTGAATCATATTTTCAAATAATCTGAAAGAACTATATCCCCACAAGAAAGCAGAGTTTTTCAATATGATCGCTGACGACTGACGTTTGCAGCGATGCCCAAGATCTGAGACCCAAAATTAAGGCCCAAAATATGAGGCCCAAATATTTTTAAATCATGTTTTCAAGTAATCTGAAAGGAGTATATCTCTGCCAGGAAGCAGGGCCTTTTAGATATGATCGCTAACGATTGACATTTGCAGTGATGCCCAAAATGTAGGGCCCAAAATTAAGGCCCATAATATAAGGCCCGAATGTTTTTTTATCGTGTTTTCAAATAATTTGATGGAAGTGCATCTCTTCTAGAAAGCAGATAATCATCGATATGATCGACGACGACTGACGTTTGCATGGATACTCATAATATAAGGCCCAAAAATATCCCAAAAATTATAAGGCCCAAAATATAAAGCCTTAATGTTTTTTAATCGTGTTTTCAAATAATCTGGAATTAGTATATCTGTACCAGAAAGCAGGTCCTTGAGTATCATCGCCGATGACTGACGTTTGCATGGATACCCAGAATATAAGGCCCAAAAATAATAAGGCTGGAAATATAAGGCCCACATGTTTTTGAATCGTGTGTTCAAATAATCTGAAATTAGTATATATGTACCAGAAAACACAGCATCTCTGGTATTTTCGACGACGACTGACATTTGTATGAAGACCCAGATATATGAGGCCCACAAATAATAAGGCCCAAAATATAAGGTCTATGTATTTATGAATAGTGTTTTCAAATAATGTGAAAGAAGTGTATCTCTACCAGAACGACTGAAGTTTGCATGGATACCCAAAATATAAGGCCTAAAAATAATAAGGCCCAAAATTAATAACTAACATTAATAAGGCCCAAATATGAGACCCAAATATTTTTGCATTCGTTTTTTCAAATAATCTGAAATTAGTATATCTCTGGCAAAAAGCAGGGGGGCCTCTTCGATATAATAGCTGATGACTGACGTTTGCATCGATGCATCGTGGGAACGAAACGGTCGTAACCAGCGGCACTGGAGCGTTGCAGGAAGCAGTTCGTGTTCCGCTCTCGCGGAGTCGACCAGACTCGACTTAACAATTTCAAAGTTGATAACTCGTCCCCATCGTCAACTTTGCTTGGTGGCTCAAATCGACACCGCCCACGATCCTCGGCCAATCCAAATCAATTCTTCCCCAAACAAAAAAAAAGAGACACCGTATCAGAGTCAAACTGCTGTTTCCAACGATTTTGACACGCTTCGCTTGTCCAAGATGAAACGATCTGTCTCACTCAAATCGGCTTCTTGTCCCCATTTTTGCCACTTTTATTTGCTCAGGATCTTTCGCAGAAACAATAAACCCGGAAGATCAATTACGTGATCCTTAAACGTCGTTTTATAGTTTTCTGTAATTTTATATTGTAATTTTATTTTGAGGTTAGATTCAAATTTTTGACCGCAAAAACTGCGGAAAGTTGCGAATCAGTCAAGTACAATGACGGAAATGTTAGATTGAGGATTCATTTATTTTCTGCATGTCAAATTAATTTTGTAGGTCATGATGCAATTCGTTGACATCCATATCCCTTAATCAATTCAATCCATTTCCAGTATTTGAAAAAAAACCGCTTGTTGATAGATGGCCATACACCATCTTCCACTTAATTATCTTTGATACTATTTGCAGTAATTATGAAAAATCACCTTTTTATATTTTTCCATACCCCAACTCGGGAAACTCTATCGCTCAATTCTATTCGATCCCTTTTTCAGTATTTTGAAACGTCACCTGTTTATAGTTGGCCATACCCCAACTCGGACAAAACTACCTCTCAACTATATTTTACCCCATTTCCAGCATTGAAAAAAATCTGTCCATAGTTGGCCACATCATAGCTTTGCAGAATCCTCTCAGTTAAATTTGATCTCATTTTCAGTATTCTAAAAATCCACCTGTTTATAGTTAACCATAACCCAACTCGGCAAAATTTACCTCTCAATTAAATTTGAACCCATTTCCAGTGTTAAAAAAAACGATTTGTTTATTGCTCGCCATGCCCCAATGCGGCAAAATCTACCAGCTACCTCCTAATTATGTTTGATCCCATTTCCAGTATTTTTTGAAAATTCAATTTACCTCCAGCTTTGCTAAAACTCACCCCTGAAGACACTAAAAAGTTACATATTTTCAATTGTCTTTTCTGAATTTTATGAAAATAAAATGTGACAAATTGTATAAAAAAATTTATTGTGCAGATATAAATAATAATGCTCTTAAAATATACATTTATCCCCATTTCACTCTAATTAATTCATAAGAAGTTACATTTTCTTCCTTTAAAACTTTTTCTTACAATACATATAATATATACTGAATATATACATATTGAACCGAGAAAATCGAAAAAACTGTTGGAATCTTCGAATTACGGACCTAAAAAATAGGCTATCATTCGAGTATAAAATTATAATTATCCTGAAATATCGCATATTAATAATATTATTATCAATAATTTCTTGATTTCTGATTGCAAATTTTCAGAATTAAATACTCTTCAATTTTAAAAGATTCGCAATTTAAAGTTCTGCAATTTTATAGAGTAACAATTGACAATTCTTGAATCTGAAAATCTGGAATTAAAAATTATTCAATTTTCAAGAATTATATTTTAAAAATATGTAATTTGGAACATTTTTTTGAATGAATCCATTTTGAAGACTTACAATGGAAAACTCTTAAATTTTGACGATTTACTATTTAAAACTCTTTAATTTTGAAGATTTACAATTGAAAACTTTTCAATTTTGAAATATGTATCAATGCCAATTCTTGAGTTGTGATGATTTTGAAGATCAAAAGTCAAGAGTTTTCAATTATGAATCTTCCAAATTGATGAAATTTGAAATGTAAATTTTTCTAATGAGAGCATTTTCAATTGCAAAACTCAAAACTCGCATAATTTTTTAATCATGAATTCAAAAAATTGAATACTTCAGTTTTAAAGACTTACAATTAAAAGTTCTACAATTTTGAACATTTATAATTCACATTCTCAAATCTTAAATATATGCAGTTTTTGTTTTCAATTCCAAAAAATCTTCAATTCAAAGTTTTGCAATTTGGAAGATTTAAAATGGAAATTTATTTTATTTTTAAGATTTATGCTTTGGATGTATGTAATTTCAAATGTTTTTGAAAATATGTAATTCAGTTTCAAAGATTGACAATAGGAAATTCTTCAATCTTTAAGATTTTCAATTGAAGATTCTTGAATATTTAATGTCTTTTATCGAAATTTTTTTGGAATGTTTCGAATTTATTTTGAATATTTTTAAAAATATGTAGTTCAATTCTAAAAATTTACACTGAAAAGTTCTTGAATCTTAACGATTTGCGATTCAAAACTCTTTAATTTTGAAGATTTACAATTGAAAAGTCTTTAATTTTGAAAGATGTATTAATGATCATTCTTAAATTGTGTAAACTTTTTAATGGCGTCCATAAGATGAACACAGTGTTTTTCGGCTCTGCAGTGTGATGACAACAGTGGTTTAAAATCGTTTGGAATTTTTTCTGAATTTTTGTTGTGATTGAGTACGGGCTTTCGGTCTCTGAACACATCTATCAGTAGTCAAATTGGACGCGAAATCGACTGCTAATTAAATAGAAAAGTGTGTGAATGATACGCGGATGTTGCGCTCCTTGCTGAGGTTGATTTATTGTAAATATTGATGTCAAGAGTCTCCTGTTTACTTTTTGGTACGGATCTTCTCCCATCATTATTGTGACACGTTAACTTAATCTCAAGTTCGGCGTGGATAGAACTCATTATATGAACCGCATCAAAAATATCTGCTCTTACAATATCTGATCCAAAAAGGTCTAAGGATAACACAGAGCGTTCCAAGCTGACCGTCGATAAGGCAGATCGCTCTTTAGAGCTGATATGTCGGCTGACATGACAGATCACCCCTGTCCACACTGTAGTCACACTCCGAGAACTGGAGGTGTTAAATGTACCGGCTGTGGTACTCTTTTCCACGATGGATGTGCCGCTAGATACAAAATTTCTTCGGAAGGAGTAATTGCAAAATGTTGCTCAGCATGTTCCAGACCCAGCTCTCCTAATACTGCTCTTACAACCGATTCACTCGAAGCACTTATGTCTAAATTATTGGAAAAGAATCTTCTGGCTATGAAAGAAGAACTTGCTAAAAGTAATGAAGATTTCAACACAACAATGCAGAATCTATCCAGTAAATTGGACACAATCTCTGCTCGTCAGAAAGCCACAGATGAGTATGTGGATCTTATCAAGACTCGACTTGAGACTGTGGAAGCAACTTTATCAGACATGGAAAACGTCAGCTCGTCCGCCGAAACAAACGATGTTGTATCTGAAGTCCTGGATCGTCAGCTCAGAGAGAAAAACATAATTTTTAATGGAATTCCTGAATCCAATGCAACCACAGCCGAGTTCAGAATTGCTGATGACAGGACCAAACTAACCGACATTCTTGTCACAGCTGTAATGTCACTGGTTGGATTGAAAATTTACAGAGTGGGCATAAAAACTCACAAATCTAAATATGATGGCCCGTATAGATTCCATGCTGACCAGACTATGATGCAGAGAGAACAGTTCAAAAATCAGAACTACAAGAGCTTCGAAATAAAGGACAAGCTGATAGCACCATCCGTTTTTCAATGGTTTTCCAAAAATTATTAGTGTCCAACCTACTAATAGTCCACCAAATGCAAAAAAGTAAGGAAAGTCTCGCCTAGGTAACAACTTCTACATCTACCAGTATATTCGTTTACTACCAAAATGTGAGAGGAATAAGAACGAAACTGCGGGAACTGGGAAACGCCATCTCAGTCTCATCTACTCGGTGGGATGTCATCGTATTTACGGAAACTTGGTTGCATCCTGGCATAAGCGAGGCCGAACTCGGCCTTAATAATTATCACGTATTTCGGGCAGATAGATCTTCAAGTACCAGCGCTCTTGAAAGGGGCGGGGGTGTACTAATAGCCATAAGTAATGAACTACGTTTTAATCTTATACCTACTTCAGAAAATAGTGTTGAACAGAGTTTTGTTATAGTTCAAGTTCTTCATACTGATTATATAGTTAGCTCTACTTATATTCCCCCCATTTCATCACATGAAGTTTACCTCAGGCACTGTACCGAAATCAGCAATATTGCTATTAAATGACCCCATGCTAAACTCTTACTTAGTGTGTGGCCCGACACTCAATGCTGCGGATTCATTTTTTATATTAGACTTTGATGAAGCAAATTCACAAGCGATTCACGAGTATCTAGGAGAGGTTAATTGGGCAAGAGAACTACAAAATGATGACATTAAAACATCTATCGAGCACCTTTACTATCATATAAACTTCGCGATCGAAAAATATGTTCCTCATAGAAAAGTTTTCTCATCTACGTATCCCAGATGGTTCAATCAGGAGCTAAGAAACCTAATTCGACTGAAAAAAATACCACATAAGAAACTTAAGTAAACGCAAACTTAAACGAATTATGAGGCTTTTTCATCCCTTAGATCTAGATGTAAAACTTTAACTGAAACATTGTACTCCGATGATACAATCAGAATTGAGGATCATATCGGAAATAAGCGCTTCGTTAACAACAAACGTTCCAAAACATCTGTCCCAACAGTCTTAACTCACAATGACGTAGAACCAAGCAATGGAAATGAAATCGCACACATTTTTGCAGATTATTTTAAATCAGTTCATACTATTGGCGATTTTTCTTACTGCTTAAATGATCTCGAAAATAATAACGAATTATCGACAATACACGGAGAAAATTTGTTCATTAAAATTTACCCAAACAGTTAGGTAAATGGAGGACATTACTGCATTTAGATAAAGTTTAAAACTATTTTAGGATTTAATACAAAACAGAACTATGAATAATACAAAAGAGCTGTGTAAAATCTCAAGTCCGAATGTGAACATTCTGACATGTAATAATTGATATAAGGGTTTTATTATTTTAATACCAGTATATTATAAAATAACGCAAAGTATTGTAAATTTTTATCAAATGAATTATATAAAGTTTACTTTTGTGGATATTAACGATTCACTTAAAAGAAAGTATAGATTGCAGAATTTTTAAAGAGATTTTCACTTTTATTAGGAGAGGAATTACACAACAGTAAGGTAAAATGAGAATCGCTAGGGACGTCAACATTCTCAGGGATGAAGTTCAAAGCCAAGTCCCCATGGACACTTTAACATTTTCAAGTTTCGGTTTATACTGTAGAATTTGAGAAAATATTCAAACATATAGACTATCCTTTTCTCTCAGTAGATACTACTCATTAAGTCACTAAATAAAAGTAGAATGTATTTAAAAATTGACGTATAAAGATGCGTATGATAAAAAAACATCGGACGGCACTGGACAACTGACTTCGAACTTCGAGGCGGGCGATCCCCGAAGACTGATGTTTGAAAACAAGGTTGAATTTATAACGAAAAAATATGAATTTTCTACCTGAATAATTGAATTTCTCGTAAAGGAGAAAATGTTTCTAACAAAATAAGTAAATGTTCAACTTAAAAAGATCAATTTTCTAGCAAAAATGAAGTAGCTACCTTTTTCGTTGTAAAAATTATTTTTTACAATAACAAAAAAACATATTTTCAATAAAATTTGTCCAATTTTCAACAAAAGAAATAAACTTTCAACTAAAATAATGCATCTTCATACAAAAACAATCAAAAAACAACATTGCACCAATTAGGTAAATCTCCAACCGAACAGATGAATTTTCGATGAAAAAATAGTTATTTGTGATACAAGTGCGTAAAATAGGTGATTGTGTGCGAGTGTGAATTTCGCAGCATAAGCCGGAGGCTCGAAGCATGAGTCGGTGGTTAGCGCACGAGCGAAGCGAGTGCGAAAACGTAGACGAGTGCTTCGAACCGCAGGCGAATGATGCAATCATACGAGTTACCAATCACCTACGCGCACGTGTATCACACGCTATTTTTTGCAACGCCCGTCCGAAAAAGTTGTCAGGAGGTGGTAACGAAAAATAATAATTTTATATTGCATAGAGTGGAGTAAAGAAATTACAAAAAAAATTTTTTTCAATGTTTGACAAAAATTAAAAAAAAAAATTTTTTGAAAAAAATGTTCTAAAAAAAAATTTGTGCAAAAAATGTTTGAAAAAAATTTTGTGAACAAAAATTGTTGAAAAAAAAATTTGTGAAAAAAAAAATTTTGTGAAAAAAAAATTTCGAAAAAAAACTTTTGTAAAAAAAATGTTGAAAAAAAAAATTGTTTTTAAACAAATTGTTTGGAAAAAAATTATTGGAAAAAAATGTTGGCGTTTATGTTTTTTTGCCCCCCCCCTCCCGGGGGGGGGGGCTACGAAACCCTAAAAACAAAACTTCAATCATGAAAACATTCGTTCAAGTTGAATGTAAATTTATTTCAAGAAGATACCAACACCAGTGTTTAAAGTTACGTATGGCAGTGTCTAAAGTACCTCATCTCGAATGTGCGCATGCGCAGCTTTTTCACCAGTGTCTAAAGTAAGCCATCTTCAAACTGCGCATGCGCGAAAATTTTTTCACGCACAGTCTGCTCAAATAAGGTACTTTAGGCACCATCTACATGCATGCAAACGTCAACTTTAGAGGTGGGTCTTGCAAAAAGACAAGTTTTCAACTTAACAATAAATTTTAAACACAGAATAGGAAACTTTAATTTTCAGAGAGAGAAATAATTTTGTGAACAAATAAAATTAATTTTCAACAGAATAGTTGAATTTTCAACCGAAAAGATGTAATGGCTATAAAAAAAAATTGAAAAATGGAGTATAATTGAATTTTTAGTTGGAGAAATTAATTTTTAAATTTTTATCCAAAAAAGTTAATTTTCAATATAAAAAATAATTTTCAACTGTAGAAATGAAAATTTCAACCAAGAAGATTTATTTTCTACCAAAAAAGAATCATTTTAAAGAAAATACATGAATTTTTCATCAATATTTTTCAATTTTAATGCAATTTTCAACCCAATAGTTGCCTCTTCAACCAAAAAGGTTGAAAATATAAATAAATTTTCTACTAAATGGATGAATTTTCAACTAAAAAACATCCATTCTTAACAAAGTATAGAATAGTTTAATTTTTAGTTAGAGAAATAAGTTTTAAAGCAAATAAAATGAATTTTCAACTGAAAAACTGAATTTTTTACCAAAAAGATTAAATTTTAATGTAAAAGAATCTCGATAAGAAATTGAGTTAAATTTTTAGTTTAAAAAATTAATTTTCAATGAGAAAAAACTATTTTTTAACCAATGAAATTAAATAAAATACATGAATTTTAACTAAAAAGGTTAATTCTCTACAAAAATAAAAGACAAACTTCCAACAAAATAGATGAATCTTTAACTGAAAAAGCTAAATTTTTAACCAAAAATATATTAGTTAAATTTTCGGATAGAGAAATAAGTTTTTGAGCAAATAACTCTAATTTCTGTAGAAGTATTCAAATTTTCAAGAAAACAAATAAATTCGCTACCAAAAATATCAAATGTCTATAGAAAAATTTCAAAACAAAATCTAGTTGACTTTTTAGTTAAAAAAAAAATTATTATCAATAAAAAGAACTAATTTTTCACCAAAGAAAGAATTGTAAGTAAGTGGAAAAAGTTGTCATTCATATTGAATTCACTGGAGGAATTTCCCCGCTATTATAAGGAAACTTCTGTAAATCATGTACAACTTTCTCAAATAATATAAGATTTTCTGTGAAATCTATAAAAAAATGTTGGAAAATGAACCGATTTCTTTTACTAAAGAAACGGATAGCACGCATAATGTTCTATTATTTTTAAAAAGTAGACCATGCAAAAGTTTGAAGTATTGAAAATTAAATAATTTAAAGCTTCAAGGTTAGAAAATTTCAAATAAAAAATTATTCAATGTTTTTATTTACTTCTTACAAATTTATAAGCCCGCTAACTAATAAAATGTTACAATAACAAATTTCGATGAAATGGGGACCAGTTATTTTTTTGCACGTCCCTGACGCACTTGTACTTTAACTTTATAGCCGAGATTTTTTTCCCGATATTCTAAGTGTTAGGTTAGCCGTGAGGTTTAGTCGTTAGCGATATAACGCGTTAAACCTAGCTTAGGTGGTTTGAAACCCGTCACGGAGATTTCAATTTTTAATAGCGTTAATATCGTTAAAAGCGTGCGACTATATCGTATGTAATGTATTGTAATTTAATGTAATTGTTTAAGTTAAATTGTTCATATATACCAACAATATACTTATGAATTATATGACATATATGTAAGCATGTGTTTGTTAGTAGTGGATGACCTTCCACAGAATCAGTTTGTAGCAAGAATATTTTTTTTTGCTGGCGCACGAAATCTTACATGACTGGGATGTAGAATTCACATATTTAGAGAGGTAGACTTTGTTTTCTATGATTGAAACTGTACCTAACAGTTCGACTCATTTTACCTAACTGGTAGGTAATCGACATCTCATTTTACCCAACTGTCAGGTAATCTCTAATATCTTGTTGCATTATTTCTTACTGAATCGCGAATTAAATTTTAATGAATTTATATTAATAATCCATATTTTCATAACAAATATTACCCTATTTCATTTTCGAAATGTCTCGTCGTCCCGAAATTCGGGATGACTAGCCCGTTTTCAACATTTGGCTAGTCGTCCCGAAATTCGGGATGACTAGCCCATTTTCAACATTTGGCTAGTCGTCCCGAAAATTATAATATTCTTTTTTATTTCTCTCCTTTTGAGTAAGCCGAAGATTAACAAAACTGCTATTCATTCCTAATTGAAAATAAATGTTAAAAAACGGATAGAACTAAGAGTTAGGTTATATTTTATAAAGTGTAGCCTTTTAAGCTGTAACGTATCCAAATTATGTTATGTATTTGCACTGTGTCACCGCAGTCTCAAGGTCGTTCGAAACTTTCTCATGATTTCCGTGCTCTGATTGGACCTTCCTTTGATGTGATATATTGACTCTTGACTAGATACACTTGTTGCCTTTGTATTTAGAATCAATCATTCATTTGTAAAGAGTAAAATTCAATAATTATTCGCTCTCGCACTCTAAAACACTTTTTTGTGATCCAAAAATTAATTTAATTAATTCTACAATGATGATTTATCATAAAAAATTTATTTAAACATTTATTAATTCCCAGAAAGCAAGTTCTTTACTGCCCATGAGACTGCCGATGCGACGCATGCGCAGTACAGTTGGGGAGCCGAATTGAGAGCGCTGCATCTTTCTCCGGTTTTTCGTTCGATTTTGCGTGTTATTGCGCGTTGGTTAACGATCACGTGACATATAGATCAGCTGTTCTGTGTGCCGGCCTATACTGGCCGTAACACCCCTACCCCTTTTCCAACGCCTCATGGAGGCGGAAAGGCACCCCTGTGACAGGTCACAAAAATAATGTAAGGTAACACCCCTACCCCTTTTCCAACGCCTCGTGGGGGCGGGAAGGCACCCCTGTGACTAGTCACAGAATTAATGTAAGGAAACACCCCTACCCCTTTTCCAACGCCTCGTGGGGGCGGGAAGGCACCCTTGTGACAGGTTATACAAATAATGTAAGTAACACCCCTACCCCTTTTCCTACGCCTCGTAATTTTGGTGTAGTTGAAAGCAGTAAAATTAATTAAGTGCATTATTTTCAGGCCGACTAGACGAATGTTGAAAATAGACTAGTCGTCCCGAATTGCGGGGTCATTAACATTTTTTGTGATTTTTGTCTAGTTAAAACGAGAAATTTCCTAAAATGCATTATTTTTGGGACGACTAGCCGAATGGAGAAAATAGGATTGTCAATTTTGGTAATTTTGGTCTAATTAAAAACAGTAGAATTAATAAAGTGCATTATTTTCGGGATGACGAGCCAAATGCTAGAAATAGGCTAGTCGTCCCGAATTTCGGGATGACTAGCCAAATGGTAGAAATAGGCTAGTCGTCCCGAATTTCGGGATGAGTAGCCAAATGGTAGAAATAGGCTAGTCGTCCCGAAATTCGGGACGACTAGACGCAGCCTTTCATTTTACATGACTGAAAGTGAAATTTTAATATAATACCGTAATGTACAATTAATTGCACAAAAAATCTCTGATGAGATAAAGATCCTTGACCCGCATAAAATGCGCGGGATCAGATGGTGTACCTCCTCGGTTTTCTATAGAATGTGAATTCGTTATTGTAGAACCTTTGCGGTTGATATACAATCAATCATTAGGAACCGGAGTTTTTCCGAAGCGCTGAAAGGTTGCTATAGTTACATCGATACATAAGGCTGGTACCCGACAACATGTGAGTAACTATAGACCGATATACATATTAAATGTAGCGTCTAAGATACTAGATAACATAATCTCAGACTGTCTCCAAAGTACATTTAGAA
This sequence comes from Andricus quercusramuli, assembly GCA_932178445.1. NCBI lineage: Eukaryota > Metazoa > Arthropoda > Insecta > Hymenoptera > Cynipidae > Andricus > Andricus quercusramuli. The sequence continues at coordinate 92,823 of CAKNXH010001962.1, forward strand.
ATATTTTGGTAGATGAGCAACATGGTTTCCGCTCTCGTAGATCCACAGTAACTAACCTCACAGTTCACAGACAAAATATTACAGACTATATGGATTCAGGTAACCAGGTAGATGCTATTTATACAGACCTCGCTAAAGCCTTCAATCGGGTTAATCAAGATCTACTGCTGTCGAAATTAAAAGCTTATGGTGTTACAGGACCCTCGTTAAAATGATTCAGCAGCTATTTGAAGGAGAGATCACAATATGTAAAAGTAGGAGGATTCGAATCTTACAATTACTGCCCCAGCTCAACTCCTACAAAGGGATTTAGATAGTGTCAGTCAATAGTGTCAAATAAATGAAATGTCTTTTAATGTCGACAAGCCCTTCCATATAGCTGCAAGCATGAATGATTTAGGCATAATATTTAGCAGTGATCTCACTTTTACAGAACAATTTAACAGCGTGGTCCTTAAAGCCTCAAGAATACTCGGACTTTTACTCCGAGCTTCTAAAGACTTCCACCAAATAGAGACCTGAAAAACGCTTTTTGTGTCCTCAATGCGACCCATACTAGAATACCCTTATGTGATATGGGCCCCGTTTCAAAAAGTCCATAAGGATAAGATTGAGTCGATTCAAAATTGTTTTTTGTGAGCAATTGCGTTTAAGTTGAAGATTCCTAGAGAGACTGGTTACCTCAACATCGTAAATGAAATACTAAAATAGAAATTGGTTTATCACTCTCCATAGTATAGTAAGAAAGGAAGGTATTGCTCGATCTTTCGAGAGTAAAAGACAAAAAATTCCTTTTTTATCTATGCGACGATTCGTCGGCTTGATTTGCCGACCTCATCAGGCTATATTTAAATAGAAAAAACACATACACCGTATTGAATATTTGCACAGTCCAGACAGGATACACATACGAAAATTATTATTTCTTTTTTCTTGAGTAAAAATTATGGATATGTCACAAATTGTGAAAGGAATTAATTTACCGTGAGAAAACGTTGACAATTCATTAATTTCTAGTTAAGCTTTTTGGTTAACGCGTTGTGTGCATTTTTAAAATTTCTCTCATAATGACCTGATACGTTCGATCATATTTAGTCAACTGAGTTTGTAAGAACTTAAATGAAATTACGAGAATAAGGATGACTCATATCAGGAGTGTATATACATATAAACTACATTTTATTTTCAGGAATTCATTACAAATTTAATTTCCTGATCAATGGAGAATATAAATGATTAAATGAATAAATATCTTCCTTTTTATTAACATTGCTACTGTTGGATTTTATGTGAATCATTTCTGAGATCAACCTTTTGTTGTGATTTGATTCTTGATCAACAATAATTATTGTTGATCAAGAATCAAATCAATTATAATTGTATCATCCCAATTGAATGTATGTTTGCAATTATTTTGATGCTTAACGATTACATTTTCACTGTTTTTATTATTTTTATGTTCCGATATGCGTTTTTTTAGCGCTTTTTTTGTTTCGCCTATATATGATGCCAGACAATCGTGACAAGAAAATTTGTGTACAACATTGGTTTTTTTCCCACTTATTAGTATTGTCGCAGATAGGTGATGAAATTTTCCGTTGAAAGGTAAACGAACTTTTGGACGTTGACTAAATAAAGTGTTGCGTGAATCCTTCTTATTTTCTTCTCCTTGATATCTAATTTTATTTGATCTAACCTTAATATTGTCACAAATGAAATTAAGTGGATAATCATTATTTGATAAAAATTTGTCGATTTGTTTCAAATTGTTGTTGTGGAATTTTCTATCAGAAAGTAAAAACGCTCGGTAAACCAAATTATAAACTATCTAGAAAATTGAAACGATTATTGTCTTGTAATTCATAGGTGAATTTTAAATTTTTATCATAGAAATTAAAAATATTGATGACAGAATCAACATGTTCCCTCTGAAGACATAAAATGGTGCCATCTACATAACGATAATAAAAAACTGGAGTGTAATTGTGAATAGTTTTAAATTTTTGTAAACACCAACTTTCCAAATTATCCATCACAATATCAGCGAACAATGGTGAGATGGGTGAACCCATAGGCGTGCCGAATATTTGTTGATAGAAATCATTATCGAAACTGAAAAAGGTGTTTTCACATGAAAATTTGGTACAAAAAATGATATCTGTAAACGGAAGTTTACAATTTGGATTTATATCAACAAACCTTCTATCCAAACTATCAAGAACTAAATTACAAGGAACGTTGGTAAATAACGAACTGACATAAAGTGAAAGAGAAATATATAGTCATCATCTAATGTAACATTTTTAAGTTTTTTTTTGTAGTTCGAAACTGTTATCAATGTGTGATTTCGGAGTCTTGATGCCATTTTTTGAATCTTCATACATTTTTTTTGCTAAAAAGTGTGTAGGACTGTTAACTAAGGAAATAATCGGACGGAGTGGAACATCTTTTTTGTGGATTTCTGGAAGTCCATAACATTTCGCTAGAACGGTGCCAGTCAAAGTAAGGTCAGTTTTATGATAAATACGATAAAGACATTTGTTATCATTTAATTTTTTGAGAATTTCTGAAGTGTTCACTTGAAGTGATTTTAGTGGGTTAGTTTTTAATTTTTTATAGGTAGAAGTGTCAGATAAAAGACTATGTATCTTAGAATAGTAGTCAGATTTTTCAAGACACACCGTGAGATTGCCTTTATCAGCACCAGTAAAAAGGATTCCTGGATTATTTTTCACAAACATCCTGGTAGTTTTCATTTTTTTTTGCAAAAATTCTGTCTTCTTTAGAAATGTGAACCTTATTTTCTTTCAAAGCATTACTAATATTATGTGTTACTTTTTCCTTAATTTCGTTTTTAATATTATTGTTAATTTCTGAAAATTAAAGAGTAGATTCTAAATCTTTGATTGTGTCAATGACTTCTTGTTTTGAAATTTTAAATGGAACACTGTATTTTGGACCTAAAGATACAATATCAACAACCTCATTTGGTATGTGAACGTCTGTTAAATTTAAAAACCAACCGTCTTTATTGTTATTGCCCTGATACTGTGTATTCGGCAACACAGATTCAAATTTTTTCTTGTGCAAATCATTTAGTTTTTTTTTTAATAGTTTGAAATTTTTTATCTGGAAATCGAAAGAATTCTTGTGTAATAATGCCATTCAAACTAGAATCCATAATTAGTTTCTTGATTGTAAAAAAAAGCGTTTCGTTTTATAGTAAAACTTGCAAAATAAATTCAATATTCTAAATGATCACTATGCGTGGAGACTCTTGAAACAATTTTGAAGAGTTACAATAAACATGTCTTGGATTTTGAAAATATAGATTTGCGAATTATTCCACTATTACTCGAATCATAATCAAAGATATTTTAATAAACGAATAAAATATGATAGAATACACTTTTTAATAGTTAAGTCAGGCAAAAGTTACCATGTTTCATATAAATTTAAAAATCGTGTGTCAATAAAACAAATTTTTAAGCTTCAATAAATTATGATGAGACCCTGTTAACAGAGGCAATTATATCAGGAACACCGTTGTTGGTCATGAATACAATTTCATTGATTTTTTTTAAATTTCCAACTATGTAATTGTTTTCACTTCAAATTACTGAAAAGATTCGAAAAGATTATCTTTTACTTCTTACATTTTTCAACAATATGGCTTCTTGTACTTTATTACTGTTATTAATTTTTGAAAATTGAGACTTTCAATAATAATTTTGCATTCCGCAACTTATAATAAATGCAGTTACGGCGTTTCCGGAATAATTGAGTGAACTCCATAAGTACCCGTTAGGCGTTTTCTCGAATTTTTCTGTGCCGTATTTGGCCGTCTATGATTTGCGCCTGCAGTTAACGGTCAGTTACGGCTCTCTCCCAAATCACAACTCGCCAGAATTTTCAGTTAGCGGTTTCTTGCCAAAATTTAACAACAATTATTTTTAAATTATTAACCATATGAAAAAATTATTTTAATAATCAGGTGTACCCCATTCTCAGTATTTGAACAATACCCGGTTATATTTTTCCATACCCCAACCCGGAAAAATCTACCTTTCAACTATGTTTTACTTGATTTATAGTATTTAAAGAATCGCAGTTTTTTGAAAATGTTGTGGTTGGATTTGAATGGAACGATCTGAAAATAATTGAAGAAGAAAGTTTGATGCAAATCGGATCTGTTTTATATGAACATCTTTTTATATGAAATTGATATGAATACCTGTTTTTATATGAACGTCAAATCGACTTAAACTAATAAATTAATACTAAACTGTAAAGTATTGTCTCTACTTTATATCAGGAAGTTGAATTATAAATTCTATAATTTTCTTCTTCCTACAAAAAACGCAATTTTTTCTTTGAATAATAAATCAAATTGCTGGAACTAATACAGACGTTCTTTTTTAAAAATTTTCTTCATTAAAATGTTACTTTTTCCCTGTGGAATATGGTGTTATTAGTTCATCACTGGATTTTAAATGGAACGAACTTCAAAAATGTGTGGAAAACACAATAAAAAAATGACGTGCATAATAAACTTTCAGAAAACAAGGTGTGTGACATACGGAACTAGGCCTATATATAAAGTCGTATTTTCAAAAGTGAATTCATTTATCAAGTTATTAGCCTCCGCTTTGTATAGTTTACAGTGTATTCATCAAATCGCTGGATCTTAAGAAGACAATCTAGAAAGAGGAAAGAGTTTAATTTCGAATCTGAAAGTAACCTTATAATATTATTTTCTTCATAGGATTTTAGAATATGCACAGTTCCGAAATGAACCAGCTACGCTTGATACTGATTCTTCTTTTCGGTCGTGTTTTACGAGTAAGAGCCGGTAAGTCATATTTTACAAACTTTTTCAAAACACACTTCATCATTTCTTTTTGAAGAAACGAAGAATTTTGATTTAGTTTGTAATTTGTGATGTATTTTTCTAGAAAAATAAACAAAAATCGATACACATTATACAAAATAAAAGTGATAATTGAGATAATTACTTTTCATTTCAAAGCTTCACAGTTTTCATTTGATCTTGTGGCAAACATGTACAATTATAAAGATGCTCAAAACTGGGGCAAAAGATATTCAGGTTGTAATGGGCCAAACCAATCACCCATAAGTTTTAGGCCAAATTCCAAGCATGAATTTCCATGGTTCGAACAAGACGGGAAAATGGTAGACTTCCATAAATTCCCCAAAAAAATAATCATGGAGAATACTGGTCACACGGGTATAAAACATTAATTATTTTAATTCATGAATTTGATTCTGTTCCATTTCATTTAATAACTTTTTTAATATCCCCATAATATAGTGGAATTGAAGGGTGAGTGGTCTGGAGATCCTCCAAAGATAATGGGTGGACCTCTTAATGGGACTTACGTATATGAAAAAACCACTTTTCACTGGAACCGGCAGCACAAGGTAAATGTTCAAAAATTTTTGCATAATCTCTGAACCTACTTTAATGAAATTTTTCTAATTATAATAGTGACATTTTACTACTTGAATTAGAAAAAAGTTACAAATAGGACAGCTCAATAAAAGAACGCAATATTGTAGCATTTTCATCTTTATTGATACAATTGTGGCACTTGTGAATAGGCTATGACACCTTCACAACAGAACGTGTTTACAGGTTGTTTATTCAAAATAGATGCACTTGCATTTTCGACACAATTTATTTGACCTTACTTATTTACAATAATAATGATCAAGCAATAACCTGAATATATTTGAAAAACAATCGACATCAAGAGTTCACTAATTATATGTAACTAGTATGGGACATTTAATAATTTTCTTAAAAAGACATAATTTTTTTTGCAAATTCAACTGTTCTGTTGAAAATTCATATTTTTTGGTTGAAGATTCAACTCTCTTCGTTTAATATTAATTTCTTGTTTAATATTCATATTTTGTTGCTGATAAGTCAACTGAAATATTTTTTCTGAAAATCTCTCTTTTTAACTTAAAAGTTCACATTTTTTTAGTAGAAATATTGCATCTTTCTTGGACAAAAATGAAATGTTTTGTTGATGATTCATCTATTTTCTAGAAAATTTATTTTTTGTCTAAAATTTGTGTTTTTCTGTAGAAAAGTCCATTGAAATCTTTTTGGATGAAAATTCAACTCTTTTTTTGAGAATTTGTCTTTTTGAATAAAAGTTCACCTATTTTAGTAGACTTTATTTTTCTTGAATGAAACTGTTCGGTTGAAAATCCAATTTCTTTTTGAAAATTTGTCTTTCTGATTTGAAAATTCACCTGCTTTAGCAGAAATTACATCTTTCTTGAATAAAAATGCAACTGTTTGGTTGAAGATAAAACTATTTTCTTTGAAAATTCTACTCTTTTGTTGAAAATTTAACTATTTCGTCGAAAATGTCCTCTTTATTAAAAATTTATAGTCTGGTGTTAAAAAAGGAACTAGAAGCTCTTCTGGATGAAAGTTCAACTTAAAAAAAACTCCTTTTTTGATTGAAAATTCGTCTGTTTTAGTACAAATTTTATTTTTCTTGGATAAAAATTCAACTATTTGGTAGAGAATTCAACTATTTCGTAAAAAATTCATCCCTTTTGATTGAAAAAATTCATTTTCTTGGATGAAAAATTAAATTTTGTTCGTGGAAACTTATTTTTTGTTAACAAATTCATACTTTGATCTTGAAAAGTCAACTGGAATCTTTTTTGGATGAAAATTCAACTATTCTTTAAAAATGCGTTTTCTTTTTTAGAAAAATTCATCTGTTTTAAAAAGTTATCCTTTTGGGGTAAAAATTCGTCTTTGTGGATTGAAAATGGTATTTTTTTCGTAGAAACTTATTTCCTGGTTAAAAATTCATATTTTGATCATGAAAAGTCAACTAAAATATTTTTCAACCGAAAATTCAACTGTTTTTTATTTATTTCTTCATTTGGATTTATAAATTCATCTGTTTTAGTAGAATATTCATTTTTTGATGAAAATGCAACTTTTTCGTTGAAAATTCTTCTTTTTTGCTTGGCTATTTAACTTTAACTATTTTGTTGAAAATTGATCTTTTTAAATTGAAAATTCAACTACTTGGGTAAGGTCTTTTTTTCCAGCTCAAAATTAATTTTTTAACTGAAAATGTAACTTGTCCATTTTTTTTAAGATTGGACTTTACAGTTGAAAATTCTCTTTTTTTTTGGTAAAAAAATTATTTTCTTGGTTTAAATTTTCATTTTTTTTGGGTAAAATGCATCAGTTTTGTGGGAAAATATTTTTTTTTCGGAAGTCTTATTTTTTGTTTGTAAATTCAATTTTTGTAGAGAAAATTCGTCTTTTGGCTTGAAGGTTCAACAATTTAGGTATAATTTTCTTTCTTTAGTGAAAAATCTCTATTTGTTGAAAGTTCGTCTTTTTGGCATTAAACAATTTTTTTTTGGTATAAATTTTATGTTTTTTGATTTAAATATAAACTATAACACTTTTTGTTGAAGATTTATATTTTTGTATTAATTCGTATCCTCAATAATTTTCACATATAACATGGAAGCTTTTAACACTTTTTAGATGATCAATTTTAAAATTAAATGCCGCTTGAATGCAAAATTGAGAATTTTCAACTTTTATAGTTTGTACAGTTCAAAGATTTAAAAACATATGAATCCACGCTACAAATTTTTAAAATGATATCATGTTGCGCATGTGTAAATTAGGAACACTAATAATTGAAAGATTACAAATGTTTTTTGAAATCAATACTATTATTATTATATAATAATATATTATATATATATATTTTTTAATATTAATAATATATAATATTGTTATTCATACACTAAAATTTGTTTTGAAATATTTTCAAATATTCCGTTGATAATTTAAAAAAATAAAAAATTACTTAAAATTTTCCCAGGAATCTTTATAAAATTTCTGTTTCATCTTGAAACCTTCCAAAATTTTTGAATAGCTTCAAAATAAATTTTATTTCAAAGTCTTCGAAAATCTAAATTTTATTTCACACTTTTTGGGATCTTGACAAGTCTTAAATTATTTTTGAAATTTTTTCAAAACTTTCGAATATCTTTAAAAATGTTTTGACTTTTCCTCAAACTTTTAATGAATTCTGCAAAATTAAAAAACACTCTTTAAAATCTATATTTTGTTTGAAAATTATGAAATCATGAATTTCCTAATGTTTAATTTAGAAATTTTTTACCATCAAAATTTTCCATTTCAGGTTTTTCAATTTCATGGGTACATTTGAAATTGAAAGAATTTTTCAATTCAGTTCTGAGAAAATAAACAATAAAATCTCAATAGTATTTTTAGGAGCTATGTGTTAATAAAAAACGTTTTGAGTTAAAAATTTATCAGTTAACAGATTTCAACGTAGAAAATTAAAAAAATATTAACGTCAGATTGAAAATTTGTGAACTATTTTCTATTTTTGTTTTAGCCAAAAATATTCCATTTTTCACTCATTCAATTTGAAAATTTGTTATGAAGAAAATAAGAAATTTTCCTATAGTTAGAAATTTTCGACTGTTTATTCAAAATGAGCGATTATGTATGAAAAAGTTAAAACTAAACGATTTTAAACCGAATTGTTCTATTTTGACAACTTTTTATTTCTTAATGAAGTTGTTCAATTTTTATGGATATAACAGTTAAACAATGATTTAGAAAAAATTCGAGTAAGTTGAAGAGATATTTACGAATTTGAAAAAGACTTAAATTTACTTAAAAACTTGAAGATATTTAAAAAGAATTAAAACAAAATATAGATTTTTGAAAATTCTGAATAAAAAATGTTCTTCACATTCCTGCGAAAGTTTTAGATGATTTTTCATTTTGAAACATCAATTTCAACAGAATATCAAAGAAAAATTACAAAAGAAAAAATCCAATGAATAAATAACAATTGAAACAATTGAACAATTATTAATTGAAAAAAAATTATGTGAGTTTAAGAGATATTCAGGACTTTGGAAAGTATTGAAAATATTGAAAAAAATTTCAAGGGATTCTCAAAGTTGTAAAAAAACTGCAAATTATGAAGGAAGTTTTTTAATTTGGCATTTTTTTTCTTCAAAAAAATTTAAAGATAATGTATGAATAACAATGGAGAAATTATTAATTTGTTACCACTCAAAATTAAAATGATTTAACTTCTAATCGAAGAATTGCTTCATTTAATAAATATTCGTGATGATCCAATTTTCAATGTCTCTAACTTAAATTTGCGTAATAGAGTCTTGAATTTTAAATCCACATCTTTTAAACTCTAAAAATTAGAATTTGTATTTCTTTTTTTTTAAATTGAGAGTTTTATATTTAGAACGTTAAAAATTTGGCAGATTCAAAATGAAACATTGAAAATTCTTTTGAAAAAATAGGAAACTTTGAGGCTACATATTTTTCAATTAGATATCTTCAAAATTATGAAGTTTGATATCAAATCTATAGAACTAAAGAGATGCGTTTTTCATTTGCGACAAAATATCATGATTAAAAACGTCGGAATGAAACATTCAAAATGATAACTGTTCATTTATATAATAAAGTCAATTTTGAATCCTGAAAATTGTAAAAATTTTGAAAAAGCATTAAACACTAAGCATTTTCCAAGTATTTTCCCAATTTCACAAGCCCCTTTTCAAACCAATCTGTGAAATTTCTTTAAAGAATAGCCCTAAAAAACCATGCGAGAACAAGGCATTCAAAATTTAATTTTTTCAAATTTTCTACCAGATACTATTTTTAAGTGAATGAAATATACAATTTCAAATTGGAATCATACTAATCTTGTTTCATATTTCTATATGATTAATTAGCAATGCATTGTAAAATATCTTGTTATTATTACTATTTCATTCCCGGAGAGATAAAATATTAATGTTTCATTAGCAAAACATGCAAGTACTAAATCAATTAGTAAAATGTTTACTGATTCAGATTTAAAAAGTGCTGAGTAGAAATTTTCCAAGTGAGCCTATGCTTCTTGACGTTGAAAGGAAAATTGAAACTGAGCATTGGAAAATAATCTACTCATTAGTATAAAGTCATGTAATAGAATTTTTTGAGCAAAATGCATTTGTTTATTCACAATGTGCGATTGAACAAATTATTAATAAATTATTCTTTCATCAAGAGAACAGAGAAAAATCAGCATTTGTTTATTGAAAAATGATATGAATTAGCAATAATAGTGAATAGCACGATTTTGAGAATGTTATTGAAAATTGTGTTTATTTTTCATCATCTAAAATTTTCATCAATTTTCCATAAGTAGTTTTACGCAAGAATAAGTTCTTGGTCAAACGATGCAGAACTGTTCAATCGCATATTGTAAATAAAGAAATGCATTTGTTAAAAAAATTTGATAACGTGACTTAATACTGGTGAGAAAATTATTTTTCAGTACTTAGTTTTTATTTTCCTTTCAACGTCAATAATTGTTGGCTTACTTGAAAAATTTCTACTCTAACTTAATGGAATCATTAATGAAGATAATAATAATGATGATAATTTTTATTTCAACCCCACGAAGGATAACGGAAGTGAGCATATTTATTATAATATTGATACGAAGAAATATTTTCCGTAAGTCAAAAATGTTGTCTTGATGTTTTTATTGTCACTATCACTGACAAAACTTTCGATATTAAATTTCATGTAATTATTTTTCTTCAATACTTAGGTACGATATGGAGATGCACATGTATTTTTATAAATCAGACTTCAAATCATTTGAAAATGCTCAATCAAAAAAAGGCGGTTTGGCAATAATTGCAAACTGGCTCGAGGTAAGAAGAAGTTATGATTATATATATAATCGCGTAGCACGCGATGAGAATATCTCCACGCGACGGGAAGATTTTTTAAATATAATTAATTAATAAATTTCACGAATTGCATTCTATCATAAAATTTTATTAAAGAACATCATTCAAAATATAATTTTAAAAGGACTATATGAAAGAACGTCTTTTTCTGCTTATAAACGTGTAGAATGTGCATTTGTTTAGCTAATTTGTTCATAAAAAACAAATAGCGAGGCATAACAATATTTCATCCAACGAATGTATCATTTGTGCAGTTATTATTGGTAATAAATAATGCAAATGATAAAAATTATTATTAATAATAAAAATGAAAAAAAAATGAAAGGGATCTGGTTGGTTGCCTTCTCATTTTTCTTTCCTCTTTTTTATTTTTGTCCGGAAAAAAAATGTGCGAAGAAACGGAACGGAACTATGAGAAAGATTTTGTTCAGGAGATAAGAAAAGAAATTTGAAAAAATCACATTTTTCCGCTGTTTGCTTTAACATAAAAATTGAATTACCAAAAAAAAATAAAGAATCTCCTGTCACTATTTTCTGAAAAATCCAGTCCCGCATTTAAGAAAAATCTAAAATCGGTCCATAATTGCGTTCTCAATGTCATTTTGAACCCCGATTCTTCATTTTCAAAATTACCTGATTTTACCCTAACTGTTTTCTCAGTTTCCCTTATCGATAATATTTTTGTTCCAGAACTCTAATTATCTAACATTGTTAATATAAAATCTTTTATGAATAGAATAAAAGGATTTACATTTTTTAATTTATTATTCTAAGGGTGTCACAGGTTAATTTACGTGAAAGAAATAACTTATTTCAAATGAAAGCGTGCTCAAAGTTACTAAATTACTTAAGCAAACGAGTTCAAAACACTTTAAGTTAAATTAAAGACAATTGAAGGGAATTGGAGAAATAAATAAATAATGATTATTAAATATAATAATATTATATATTATACGTACTATATATAATATATATTATATTATCTATATTTGATTGAATAAAATATATTAATAATATAATAGTAAATGATTAATAATCAATAAATTAAATTTTTCAAATCTCGTGAAAAATCCTTGGAATGTATAAATACCTTCAAATATTTCAAATTCTTTGCAATTCCTGCAGCTTTTACAAGCTCTTGAAAATTCTACAGAATTTTTCCAAATATCATAAAATTTTTAAAATCCATTGGAATCCCTTCCAACTATGCAAATCTATAAAAAATACCCTAAGATTTTGCAAATCCCTAAGAATTTTTCGAAACCTCTCAAACTTTTACAGAGCTTTCAAAAATGCTTTGAAATCCCTTGAAATTATTCAAATCCATGAATAAAGTCCTTGAAATCTCTTAAAATATCCTAAAATCTTTTAAATTCTGTAAAATATTTGATATTTTGCCTCAAATAAATTAGATATTTTCACTTCAACCACCAGCTAACTTCACTTCGTTGCGTGCTGAAAGGAAAACAATCGACCAAATGCATGGGACAAAACTTTATTTTTCAAATATCTTCGTAATGAATAATAATTGCTATCATTTTATCATTTATTTAAATAGTTCTTGAAGAATAGAAACTATTTTTCGAATACACTTATACAGAAAAAATTAGTTTTTACGAAAATATTAGCAGAATTGGGCCAAAACGGACCGAATCGCATGCACTTGGTCCATTGTTTTCCCCTCAGCACAAGCACTAAGAAACGTGGCTCTGGTCCTGAATTTTTATGACTATGAAAAAAGCAAAACAAAATATTGCTATCAAAAATTTTCTTATACTTATAAAAATTCAGGACCAGAGCCGCGTTTCTTAGTGCTTCATATTTAGTTTCCCAAATTTTCAACTAGATATAGCGTTTCGTGTGAACGTAAGTTGGTTTTGAAAAAAATGTAAAAAAATGTTCAAAGATGCGCTCACATGGCCTTGAGATCTTTTAAAATCTCTTAAAATCACTGTGATCCTCGGAAATTACATCTTTACGTAAAAATCCTACAATATTGACCCATTTTTGAAATTTCAGAGTGCATATAGTGGACATCACTATTTCTTTGACAAACTGGAGAAAGAATTACATCAGGTACAAGAGATAAATGCAAAAGCACACGCACATCCGTTTCCGTTAGTAAGTTTTGTAGATAGACGTATCAAACAAACATTTTTCGCATATTACGATGGCTCTTTGGATCATCCTCCTTGCACGGAATCTGTGACTTGGTTGATATATCTACCTTTCACTGGTGTTACCTTCTCTCTGGTAAGAATTCACATCTCTTGATGGTATATTGTGCACCAAGGCGGCGAAATAGTCTTTTTACGGCCAAGCGTGAGTTTTTGCAAATTCGCGTGACCGTAAAAAGACTTCGCTGCCTCAGCGCACACGATATTTCATATAATAAGAGTATGGTTTCCAAGTTTTCTTATGATGTTACGTCTCAGGTTTGAGGTCAGTTAAAAGGAACAGTGCGCGTGGGACAAAGTATCGAACGCGCATGCGCACGCATTCGTCGCGGGGAATAAAATGCACTTTACCGGCTTAGGCCCGTAAAGTACATCAGCTCCAACAGAGATCTACTTTGCTGCTTTAAACCTTTACAAAAATAAGTTTTATATTTTATTTACTACTATTATTTTATGTTCGTGTTTTTTGTTTCAGGTACGTGAATTCTGGAAAATAAAGTTGGCCGACGGAGACGTGACGAATATTAGACCTCCCCAGCCGCTTAACAATCGTCAAGTTAAGACTGTGCATTTTTCAATTTGAAGGCACTAAATATCGGTACCCGGCTGCGCTCGAGAAAGGTTTTTGCAGTTTTCCTCTCCATTGGACAAAAGTTGGTGAAGTTCAACTTGGAACCATGTCATCAAATTTGCCATAAGAAAGGATCAATTTTTAACCGAAAAGAGATTTTAAATTTTGATGAAAAGTAGTCGAGTTTAAACAAAAATATTAATTCTGAAAGAAACATATGATGGTTAATATTTCAATTTGAGAACATTTTAATTTTAAATGAAAAACCGTTGAATGAAAAAAAAATGTTCAGCGAAATAGTTTAAATTTATACCAGAAAAGATTGAGTTTCAACCAAACAGTTGTATTTATACAATGAAAGATAAGCTACCAATGGAGATGAATTTTCAATCAAGAAAGATTTTTAATTATGAATTTACAAACAGAGAGTTAATTTTCAAACAAATGTATTGACAGTTTACTTTTTATATTAAAAAGATGAATTTTGGACAAAACAGTTACATTTTACACAAGAAGGTTGACATTTAACCAAATAGTAAAATTTTCAACCGAAAACGATCATTTTTTCACCAAAAATGAAATATTCAAATTTACAATCGAAAAAATGTATTTTCAACTGATAAAACGATTTTTAAACAAAAGATTTGAATTTTTAAACATACATTCTTCAATGATCAACGAAAAAACTTAATAAAAACTTATTTTTGATAAGTATAAGGTGGAAATTTTAATTTAATTATTAAATTCCTTTGAATTTTAGAAAATCTCTTTATTCTTGAAAATTCCTTTAAAAATGTTTAAATTATTAAAATCTATTTGAAAAATGTCTACTCTCTTTCGGCGTCTCGAAATAGTTTTAGCATTTTTTAAAATTATTTTTACATTAAACGATATACGAGGTTTCACAAATAAAACAAAATTTTAAAATAGTTTTTCCTATTTTTATTATACTTATTATGTATATACGATTATTGTATCGGATAGAGTTTGAAACAAGCTTTCAGGCTAAAAAAGTACTGTAGAAAATTAAATCGTAATTTTCTTCAACCTTCATAGGAATTGATGAATAAAGTAGACGATTGTCACATATTTACTAGAATTTTCATCTTTTTCTCTGGTTATAAATTCAACATCCATCCCATAACATCTGAACTTCTTTTTCTATGATCGGAATAACCAGGAAATTTTCATGATACAGTTCTTTGTAAATTAACTTGATAGTATTCATTAGCGATTATCAATCGAAACGCAAATCTTTGATCAACAGAAATAGAACAACATGTACAAACTATTACATAAAATTATTAAATTTCAATTGGTAAATTGAATTTTCTTTATGGAATAAACACAATTAGAAGGAATCTTAGTTTCATGTTGGTCCATTTATGAGCAAGGTTTAAGAAATATTACGGGCCGTGCATAAAGTACGTTACCAATTTTTTGTAGTTGGTAATTTGGTGATTTTTGGTTATCCCTCCCTCCTCTTCGGAAGTAACGTAGCCACTGGCTGAATATAAAAAAGATGGAATTCCTACCAAAAGATATGAATATTCAATAAAATAGTTAAATTTTCGACCAAAATAGATGATTTTATTTGAATTTTTAACAAAATAGTTAAACTTTCAACAAAATAGAGACATTTTCAAAAAAATAGCTGAATTTTGAAACGAATAGATGAATTTTTAACTCAGAACATTAATTTTCTACTAAAAAAAAAAAACCCGAGCTTCCAAAAAGCTTGCCCAGGTAGGAATATTCCCGGACCATCTTCAATTGAGTGGCCTCAAACGTAAAATTTGGTATCAACGGAGGTCTGCCCCTATGAAAAACCATGGTCTTGGTCTTAGATGTATTGACTTCCAGGTATTTCAATCTACAATATTCAGCAATATTAATTTTTCTCTGGAGGTCAGCTATTGTCAGCAAGTACAACTATATCAGCAGCATATGTCAAAAGGATAACCTCGATCAGGTGGTCAATTGAAATTCCCCTGAGGCCACGACTCAGCAAAAAACTTTCCAAATCCCCGATTGTCAAGATGAAGAAAATTGGGCTAAGAAGCATTCCACGTCAACTGGGGACGTGGTGCCCTCTGGAGTGCAAATGGACGTCCTAGCTGCGTCATAGAGACTTTTCATTACCCTAGTAAATTTTGTGTTGACACCTAGGGTCAATAGTTTTCGCCAGAGCAGATCATGGTTGACTGAGGGGAAGGCTCTCCTGAAATCAATAAAACAGGCAAAAAGCTTACGACCAGGAGTGGAAAGATGGATCTGTACGATGGAGCTCAAAACAAAAATATGGTCCATACAACCTCTGGCCGCCCTGAAACCCGCCTGAAATTCCGGCAGACACTGACACTCATTCATCCACGCCACCAATCTGTCCAGGAGGATCCGTGTGAATATTTTAGCAATGACGTTCACTAGCGCAATGTCTCTATATGAGGCTGGATCCTTTTTGTCACCCTTTTTAAAAAGCATGCACGTAAGAATATTTGCCCAATCTGATGGGACCTCTTCATTCTGCCAGACCCTCCTGTACAAACATTCAAGGTAATCCACTCCTAAATCGGGAAGCGCTTTATAAAATTCCGCAGAAGTGTCATCCTCACCTGGAGCTTTCCCTGCTTTACATTTTCGAATGGCAGCAATTATTTCATTTTTGGAAATCGACCCATCCAGGAGAGGATGTGTATTTACGGACCAAGCAAGGTCAAGTCCAAGTTTAGGAGGGTACAACGAGTTCGCGAAGTCTTGCCACGTTTGCAGGTCGATACAATTTCCATAGGCAGACCTAATCTTAAAAAAGTTGACTGCCCTCCAGAATTCTGCACAACCTCTGGCTGCTTCAAGAGTATTCTGAAAAGCCTTCTCGTAGTTTGCCTTCTTTGTATTCAGAAGAGATATGTACGCCCTTTTATCTGAATTATATTTAAGCATGTCCTCTTGCGCGAACCCTGACACTTTACAAATCTTTAGGCTTTTTTCTACCTTTTTGCTACTGTTAAAGCAGGACCAGTCATACCACGGTTTCTTCCCCACAAAAGAGGAAGAAGGCCTAGCAATCATTCCCGCTCTCGACGCCGCTTCCTTGATAGAGGATATGAGATTCTTATTCATTGAATGCACCGAGACCGTATTCCAAGAGTGTGGATCAGAGAGTTTGTCAGCATTAAAAACAGCGAAGGTGACATGCTTTATGATGCAGACGGGATAATAGACGCTTTAAAAGACTGTATTAGAGAATTATTATGAGATGAAGCTATAGAGCACCAGAACTGCGATGTAGAAGATAATGCATCAGAAAACTCAATTGAGAAAATCTGCGTCACTAAGGTTAAGGATATAATCAAGAACTTAGAAAACGGTAAGGCAGTTGGTGTAGACAGTATTATAGCTGAAATGCTCAAATACGGTGGCAAGTACATACCTCACAGGCTCTGCGAATTGATAAATTTATGTATCGAGATGGGAGCAGTTCCAGATGACTGGAAAAGGCGATTATCCTCTTAATATACGAAGGAAAAGAAGATAAAAGCAACTGCAATAATTAGGTACTGAGGTATCAGCTTAGTACCGTAAGTAAAATATACTCAAAAATACTTATTCGTAGGGTAATGAAAATAACAGAAGAAAAGATATGGAAAGTCCAAAGCGGATTTATGCCAGGAAGATCATGTACAGATCTTACCGATAAAATCAATATTCTAAAACGGCTCGTGTAAGAAAATTAACATGAAGAAGTTTTATGAGTGACCAAAGTGACATTATTGTGGATTGCAGTGTAAAAGTGCCGAACCAAGATTTTTTGAATAGCTGAAGCTATTAGATTCGCAAGACATAAGCATTTTGAGAGCGCTGGTTGGAACCTTTTTAGAAACCAGATAAAAGGTAGACGTGAATACAAATTTTCCGTCTAATAACAATCGACTTCTATTTGATAATCGACATAGACAGGCAAGCAGAGAGTCGTTTCCTGGTGCATCCTAAATAATAAACGGTGGCGTGATCTACGAGGTCGTTGCAACTGCAACGGAAGTCTATGCGTTTCGCTGCTGGTCAAGATTTTTTGAATTATCGAGACTGGAAAAGAGGATCTTCGTCAATAGAGCCACGCAGAGAATCCTCGAGAAAGTCATCAAGAATCAACAAATTATCGTAAGTTGATGAATCAGCGTTGTCAAGTCAGCTTATCAATTTCTATTCTCATTATTCGCTCTTTCCATAAATGGTCACAACTCTGAAATTCAAAATGAGTAAGGAATGAAAAAACTTGAAGCAAATTCGTAAGTATTGTAAACCACGTTTAACGAAATTAAAGACCCTATTGGATAAATGTTTGAACACTCAGTTTGCTGAAATAATCGATATAGAAGAAACTGAATTTCGTTTCAAAAACATAAATGAAATATGGAAAGAGTACGATAAGGTGCAAGCAAATATAGAATTGTTATCGGCTGAACAAGACCCTCAGGAAGAAAGGCCGGAATTTGAGGATAATTCCAGTTATTCCGCAATAGCACTTCCACATCGGTCGCGTATAGCTCAACTTGAAGCTGAACTTGTCGCTTGCCATAAGTCAGAACTAACCTAACCAACGAACACATTTCTCTTTACCTAACTTGACCTCCCTCAATTTTCAGGTGGTTATGAAGATTGGTTGAGCTCTCGACACATTTACGGCACTAATTCATAATGAGGAATCTATTCCAAAGATTCAAAATTTACGCTATTTACGATCTTATGTAAAGGGAAGTGCGTTTCAAATAATAGAAAATCTGGAAACGTCAAAGTTTTATTACGATGCTGCTTGGAAACTTTTCCAAAAACGTTACAATAATGAAAAAATAATTATTCAGAATCATATGCAGGCTCTTTTTGATCTTCGTATTGTTAGCGAAGAATCTTCTACTAGTTTGAGAAATTTACTTGATAGTACAATGAGACACATGCGAGTGCTTGATGTTATGAGTCAGCCCACCAGTTCTTGGGATACCCCGCTCATTTGTTTAATTGCCAGAAAATTAGATAAAGAATCGGGAGAAAAATAGGAGAAATCGAATAGGTACTGAGATGCCAAAATACGATTAATAAACCAAATTTTTACGTGAGTTTTGCCAAATTTTAGAAACTCTTAACCTCGAATCGAGTGAGCAAGCTAAAATGAATTCGCTAAATTCAAATCAGCAAAACAAATCTCAGTCAAACTCGTTCAAAGGTAAAGTATTGTTTCTACTTCATGTCACAAACTTGAATTATAAATTCTATCATTTTCTTCTTTCTACAAAAAAAAACCGCAATTTTTCTTTTGAATAATAAATCAAATTGCTGAAACTAATGCAGACGTTCTTTTTTAAATTTTTTCTTTATCAAAGTGTTTCTTCTTTCCTTTGGAATGGTTGAGTGGCGTTCCCCCACTACGCCAACACACAATGGTGTTACTAGTTCATCATTATTTTGAATGGGACATATTTTTAAAATATTTGGAAAACACAATAATACAATGAGGTGCACAACAGAACTTCGAGAAAACAAGGTGTGCGACATAAGGAACTAGGCCTAATATATAAAGTCGTCTTTTCAAAAGTGAATTCATTTTTCAAGATATTAGCATCCGCTATGTATAGTTTACAGTTTATTCTTCACACCGTTGGATCTTAAGAAAAGAATCGAGAAAGAGTTTAAATTCAAATCTAAAAGTAACCTTAAAATATTATTTTCTTCATACGATTTTAGAATATGCAGAGTTCCGGAATGAACCAGCTACGCTTGATAGTGATTCTTCTTTTCGGTCTTGCTTCACGAGTAGGAGCAGGTAAGTGATATTTTTGAAACTTTTTTGAAACACATTTCATCATTTCTTTTTGAAGAAACGAAAAATTTTCACTTAGTTTGTGACTTGTGATGTAATTTTCTAGAAAAATAAACAAAAATAGATACACATTATAGAGATGATTATATCAGCATTGATATAATTCAAAGCATTGATGCTTTAAAAATTATCAAAATAAAAGTGATAATTTAGATAATTTTTCATTTTGAAGATTTACAGTTTTTATTTGTTTTTTGCAGATTCGTTCAATTATAGAGATGCTCAAAACTGGGGCAAACAATATTCAGGTTGTAATGGGCCAAATCAATCACCCATAAGTTTTATGCCAGATTCCAAGCATGAATTTCCAATGGTCGCTCAAGACGGGAAAATTGTAGACTTTCATAAATTCCCCAAAAGAATAACCATGACGAATACTGGTCACACGGGTATTAAACATTAGTTATTTTAATTTATGAATTTGATTCTATTTCATTTTAGTTTATAATTTTTTTAATTTTCCTGTAATATAGTGGAATTAAAGGGTGAGTGGTCTGGAGATCCTCCAAAGATAATGGGTGGACCTCTTCCAGGGACTTACGTATATGAGAAAACCACTTTTCATTGGAGCCAGCAGCACAAGGTAAATGTTTAAAAATTTGTGCATATTCTCTAAACCTAATTTAATGAAATTTTGCTAATTATACTAGTGAAATTTTACTACTTGAATTAGAAAAAAGTTACAAATAGGTCAGTTCAATAAAAGAACGCAATATTTTAGATTTTTGACCTTTATTGATACAATTGTGGCACTTGTGAATAGGCTATGACACCTTCACAACAGAATGTGTTTACAAGCTATTTGTTCAAAGTAAAATGTACTAGAATTTTCGACACCAATTATTTGACCTTATTTATTGACAATAATAATGATTAAGCAGTAACCTGTATTTATTTAAAAAACAATCGACATCAAAAGTTCACTTATTATATATAGGGGTAGGGTAGGGTAGTTGGATCCTTCACTCATGTACGTAATTTTTGCAAATTCGCAAAAGCTTTCTCCTGAAGATTATCTTCTTAGTTATTAATTTTATTATTTGGTTGAAAATTTAACAATTTTCTTAGAAAGACATCATTTGTTTGAGTAAATTCAACTGTTTTGATGGAAATTCGTCTTTTTGGGTTGAAGATTCAACTCCTTTCGTAAAATATTAACCTTTGTTTGAAATTGATATTTGCTTGCTGATAAATCAACTTGAAAATTTAACAATCTGGTCATGTTGCTTCAGCCAAAAATATTCCATTTTTCATTCATTCAATTTAAAAATTTGTTCTGAAAAAAATGACAAATGTTTCTATACTTAGCAATGTTTGATTCTTCATTTAAAATGAGTGATTATTAATGAAAAATTTTAAACTAAACGATTTTCAATCGAATGGTTTAAAAAAGAAAGTTTTGTATCGTCAAAATTTCTGAGAACTGAAACTAAATTTTGAACGTTGCAGTGTTAACTATAATTTGTCTATCTTAGAAACTTTCTATTTGTTAATTGAGTTGTTTAATTTATATATATCTATATATATATATATATATTTATATAATAGTTAAACAATTATTGCTTTAGAAAATTTCGAGTAAGTTCGAGGAGACATTTACAAATTTCAAAAAGATTTAAACTTAGGTAAAGACTTGAGAGGATTTAAAGATTCAAATTTTTGAAAATTTCGAATAAAACATGTTCTCATCATTCATGCGAAAATTTTAAATGATGAAAAAAAATCAAAAACTTGAGAAGATTTCAAAAAATGTAAAACAAAATGTAGATTGTTGAAGATTTCAAACAAAAAATTCAGAAGCTTTTTGAATATCTCAAAAAAATTCAAAAGAATGGAAAAAATTTGTTAACATTTCTAGGAAAATTGAAATGATTTCTCGTTTTGAAAAATTAGTTTTGAGGAAATATTGAAAAAGATTTCAAAGGATTGTCAGAGTTGTAAAAAAACTGGAAAATTTTAATAGAAGTTTTTTAATTTTGCAGGATTCATTAAAAGTTTTAGGATATTCTACTCATTTAAAAAGATGTTTAGAAGTTTTGAAAAAATATCAAAAATAATTTTAAATTTGTTAACATTCGAAAAAGGGTAAAATACAAACTAGGTTTTTCGAGATTGCGACATAACATTTTAAACCTCATTCAGGATTTTACAGGCTTCAATATAATACAAAGATTTCCTAAAGTTTCCTGGGTAAATTTAAAGTAATTTAAAAAGAAATTTAAAGAGAATATTTAATAATATTTCAAAACAAATTTCAATGTATAAATAAGAATGTAAAAATTATTCATTTGTTACCATTCAAAATTGAAATAATTTAACTTCTTATTGGAAAAGTGGTTGATTTAGAAAACATTCGTTATCTTTCAATTTTTAATGGTGTTAACTTGAATTTGCGTAACATGATATAATTTTTGAAATTCATAGCGTGAATTTATATTTTTTTTCAATCTTTGAACATAATATTGTAAGATTTAAATATTTTTAACTAAAAGTTTAAATAAATCAATTTTTCTCGAAAGGTTAATAGTCAAACACTTTTAAATTCGAAGATCAAAATTGTAAAGTTTCAAATTTAAGTGCATAAACACTATATCATAGGCAATAGAGTCTTACATTTAAAATCCACAGCTTTCAAATTCTAAAAATATAAAATTTGATTTATTTTGTTCAAAATTGATTGTTTTATAATCAGAACGATAAAAATTTGGCAGATTCCAAATTTTTTCAAGCCCTTTTCCAATCTAATCAGTAAAATTTTCACTAATTTAGATGTAGAGAATATTGAGTAGAAATTTCCCAATTGGGCCTATGCTTCTAGACGTTAAAAGGAAAATTAAAAGTGAGTATTGAAAGATAATCTACTCCTTAGTATAAAGTCATGTCATAGAAATTTTGAAGCAAAATGCATTTGTTCATTTACAATGTGCGATTGAACAAATTATTAATAAATTATTCTTTTGTGAACAGAACAGGGAAAAATCAGCCTTTGTTAATTGAAAAATGATATAAATTAGCAATAATAGTAAATAGTACGATTTTGAGAATGTTATTGAAAATTGTGTTTATTTTTCATCAATTTTCCATAAATAGTTTTACGCAAGAATAAGTTCTTGATCAAACGATGCAGAAATGTTCAATCGAATATTGTAAATAAACAAATGCATTTTGTTCAAAAAATTTGATAACTTGACTTAATACTTGTGAGTATATTATTTTTTAGTACTTAGTTTTTAATTGGCTTACTTGAAAAATGTCTACTCTAACTTAATGGAATCATTACTGAAGATAATAATAATGATGATAATTTTTATTTCACCCCCACGAAGGATAACGGAAGTGAGCACATTTTTTATAATATTGATGCCAAGAAAAATTTTCAGTAAGTCAAAAATGTTTTCTTGATATTTTTATTATCACTGAAAAAACTTCTTATATTGAATTTCATGTAACTATGTTTCTTCAATGCTTAGGTACGATATGGAGATGCACATGCATTTTTATAAATCAGACTTTCAATCATTTGAGAATGCTCAATCACAAAAAGGTGGTCTTGCAATAATTGCAAACTGGCTCAGGGTAAGAAGAAGTTATTATTATATACATAATCGCGTAGCGCGCGATGAGAATGTGCCCGCGCGGCGGGCAGATTTTTTATATAAATAATCAATCAATTTCACGAATTCCATTATATCATAAAATTTCATTAAAGAACATCATTCAAAATAACGTCTTTTTCTGCTTATAAACGTGTAGAATGTGCATTTGTTTAGCTAATTTGTTCATAAGAAACAAATAGCGAGACATAACAAAATTTCATCGAACAAATTATTATCTGTATAGTTATTGTTAATAATAAATAATGCAAATACTAAAAATTATTAATTATAATAAAAATGAAAAAGGAGAAGAAAAGGGATCTGGTTGGTTCCCTTCTCCTTTTTCTTTCCTCTTTTTATTCTTGTCCAAAGAAAACAATTTTTTTCGAAGGAATTTTTTTTTATGTGAATTTGTTTGTATAATTTGTTTATAAAATAAGAAAATATTATAAGGCATAGCGAAATTTTTTCAAAAAACATAATCGAAAATATAATTTCAGCCAGAAAGAAGAAAGATTTATTTTAGCTCAAAACTCCCCAAAATATGCATTTGTTTATACATTTGTTTCTAAAAAATTCAGTCCCGCATTCAAGAAAAATTTGAAATCGGTCCTTAATTGCGTTCTCAATGTCATTTTGAACCCCGTCCTTTTATTTCACCCCACTGCGCGCCCCCAGGACGAACGCAATTCTTCATTTTCAAAATTACCGGATTTTACACGATTTTCTCATTTTTCCTGACCAATAATATCACCGGCACACAAAAAAAAGTGGTCTGCCCGGCGGACTACAACGGCATATCTGTATGTTTTTGGGTCGCTGAATTTGAATCCGGGGTCCAAATAGCCAAGTTGGTTCGTATTTATCCGAAAAACGCAAAACTAGACGTAAAATCGACGAAAACAGCGATTTTTCTGGTATATTTTTGCAAAAAAAATATCTTCATGCCCGGTGGTCTTAGCCAACAGATCTAAATGTTTTTGGGATCGCTGGATCCGAATCCGGGGTACAAATAACCCAGTTGGTTCATAGTTTTCTGAAAAACGTAAAAATAGACGTAAAATCGACGGAAACAGCGACTTTTCTTGTATATTTTTCAAACAAAAAAATGTCATGCCCGATGGAGCTAAGCAGCATATCCATATGTTTTCGGGGTCTCTAAATCCGAATCCGGGGTCCTAATAACCCAGTTGGCTAATGTTTTTTCGAAAAAACGCCAAAATAGACGTAAATCAAATAAAACAAATGACTGTGAACGAAACAAATGACAGATCGGACTCGAATTTCACGTCAGTAAAGAGGACAGTGGTGCCAAGTTAGCGTCATAAATGTTTTTGACAATCTCTTCAAGCGGGCTCTTCAATGTGACTGTAGTCAGTGACTTCCTTTTTCTAGAAACTTTAATAAACTAAAAACTTCCAAATTAAAACACATCATGTCTTCTAAGCGCTGTTTCAATTCTAATCTATCCACGTCCACCATAGCGCATGATTGCGTGGGCGATCCTGATGCATTTTGCTACATATGTCGTAAATTTGAATTTTTAGAAAATCGTAGATTAATCAGCGATGACGTAAAAACAATTTATAAAAGCTATTTTAGTATGGAAGTTCAAAACCAAAGTGAAAATTGGGTTCCTGACAAAGTTTGCAGTGCTTGTTTTAGTGCATTCAATCGATTAAGAGGCAGAGAAGGAAATAAGAACCCCTTATGATTCAAGAACCTACGATATGGAGGAAACCTCTTCGGAAAGAGGAATTCTACTTTTGTATGAAAAACCTGACAGGAATCAATAGAAAACAAAGTGCTATCGAATATCCTGATGTACCTAGCATCACTAAATCTGTTAAAAATAACGATGTTACAAAAAGCTTGAAAAATATGTCACTTGACAGACAGACGACTGAAGCTGAAAAAAATGAAAGTACTGGTGAAGATGCCGATGATGATAGTGATGAAAGTGACATTTCAGATGATGGTAATTACGAGGATGATGATGAAAGCAGCTATGTTAATACAGAAGAGTACATACCACACAATGAAAAGAATAAAATTCCTGAGTTATTTACGTTTCAGGAATTGAATTATTTATCGCGAGATCTCGGTCTTTCTAAAGATGCTTTAGAGCATCTTGCTTCCGTTTTGAAAAAAAGAACTTATCAGCTAAAGGGGTTGAATCAAATTTCTACAGAAATAGAAAAGAAGAGTTGAGACAGTTTTTTGCGTTCGGAGAAAATGATGATGGAACGTGAGTCTCTTGTAAAAACATTGACTGTTTAATGGAAAAAATGAAACCTAAAATGTATAAGCCGGAAAATTGGCGGATTTCCGTTGACTCATCTAAGCGCAATCTAAAAGCAGTGTTATTGCATAATACTAATGTTTATGCTCCAATTCCAATCGTACATTCAACGGAACTGAAAGAGCATTACAGTAACCTAAAATTTGTTCTGGAAAAAATCAATTACTCAACTCATAAGTGGAAAATTTGCGGACATCTTAAAATTCTTGGAATCGTTTCAGGGCAGCAATCAGGGTATACAAAAACACCTTGTTACTTGTGCCTATGGGACAGTCGAGATCGCGTTCGTCATTAAACAAACAAAAAATGGAAAAAAGAACATCTTTTGAGCAAGGACAAAATAATATAATTGAAGATCCTCTAGTTGATCCAAAAGAAGTTTTGATTCCACACCTTCATACAAAGCTGGTTCTTATGAAACAGTTTGTCAAAGCGCTTGACAAAGATGGCGATAGCTTCGCGTATTTGGAAGATGAATTTCCACAACTTTCCGAAGCAAAATTAAAAGAGGGGATCTTCGATGGACCGCAGATAAGAAACATGTTGCAGGATCTAGAGTTCATTACAAAAATGTCTGACACTGGAAAAAATGCCTGGCTTAGTTTTAAAAATGTTGTAAAATCTTTTTAGGTAATAAGAAAAGTCCAAACTATCAAAATGTGGTTTCAGAAATGGTAACAAACTTTGGTGAACTAGGCTGCCTCATGAATTTGAAGCTACATTTTCTTCATTCGCATATAAATAAGTTTCTAGAAAACCTGGGAGACTTTAGTGAAGAGCAAGGCGAATGTTTCCACCAGGATATACAAGAGATGGAGAGGCGATATCAGGGACGTTGGGATGTCAACATGATGGATGACTACTGTTGGATTTTAAAACGAGATCAAGTTAATCAAGGTACCAAACGAAAGCGAAACCCACTACGTAGGTCTTTTGAGGACAAAAGGGTTCGATACAAGCGAAATAAAAAAAAATGAAAAATAGAAGAACCCTATAAGCGTGAGAGGCAAGAGGATTCACGGTAATAAAGCACCCCAAGGGAACAGAATTTACTGCGTCCACGTCGTTGTTCCTGGGTAACGCTAAAAGTAAATAAAAATTATTTTTAAAAAATCCTACTAATGCAATGCTAGGGGACTAACGAAAATTGAACACCCCAAAATATGAGAGGCTACAGTAAACAACAATCGCAGAGAGATGGTGAATAAGTCCACTAGACGTACATTTTTTTTTCATCTGAAAAATAAAGGAAAAATTACCATTTTAGGTATTTTTCCGGCTAATTTAGAGTTACAAAGATACACTACGATCTAATTGGGTTATTTCTACCGCGAAATTGGATTGAGAGACCCAAAAAATTAAAAGGGTATGGTAATTAAGTTCACTAGACATAAAAAATTCCATTTTTACCTAAAAATACAGCAAAAATCGCTGTTTTTGTCGGTTTTACGTCTATTTTGGCGTTTTTCAGACAATTATGAGCCAACTGGGTTATTTGGACCCTCGATTCGAATTCAGTGACCACAAGAACATATAGACATGCTGGGTAAGACCACCGGACATGAAGATATATTTTTTTTGCAAAATATACAAGAAAAGCCGATGTTTTCGTCGATTTTACGTATATTTTTGTGTTTTTCGGAAAAATATGAGCCAACTCGGTTATTTGGACCCCGGATTCGAGTTCAGCGACCCCAAAAACATATAGATATGCCGGTGTAGTCCGCCAGGCAGAACACTTTTTTTTGTGTGCCGGTCTATTTATAGTCCAGAAATCCAATCATCTAACATTTTTAATATAAAATCTTTTATGAATGGAATAAAAGGATCTAAATTTTTCAATTTATTATTGATAGGGCGTTACAGCCTAATCTACGTAAAAGAATGAACTTATTTGAAATGAAAACGTGATGAAAAGTTACTAAAATACTTAAGCAAAAGACTTTAAAACACTCTCAGTCAAATTAAAGAGAATTGATGGGAATTCGAGAAATAAATTAATAAAATACATAATGAATAATAAATATATTATTATGATATATTATACATATTATATAGTTAATATATATTATATGTTATCTATATTTATTGAGATAGAATATATTAAGAGTATAATATTAAATAATTAATAATGAATAAATTAAAATTTTCAAATCTCGTGAAAAATCCTTGAAATATATATATATATCCTTCAAATATTTCAAATTCTTTGTAATCCCTGCAGCTTTTTAAGTTCTTGAAAATTCCACAGAATTTTTAAAAATATCATAAAATCTTTAAAATTCATTGGAATCACTTCCGACTACGATAATCTATCAAAAATACCCTAAGATTTTTCAAATCCCAAAGAATTTTTTGAAACCTCTCAAACTTTTACAGAGCTTTCAAAAATTCTTTGAAATCCCTTGAAATTATTCAAATTGATAAATAAAGTCCTTGAAATCTCTCAAAATATCCTAAAATCTCTTGAATTCTTTAAAATATTTGGTATTTCTTCAAATAAATTAGATATTTTCACTTCAACTACCAGCTAACTTCACTTCGTTGCGTGCTGAAAGAAAACAATCGACCAAATGCATGGGACAAAACTTTATTTTTTTAATATCTTCGTAATGAATTATGAATGAATGAATTATATATTTATTATTTCATTAAATAGTTCTTGAAAAATCGAAACTATTTTTCAAATACACTTATATATGAAAAATTAGTTTTTACGGAGATATTAGCAAAAAGGGGCAAAATGGACCGAATCGCGTGCATTTGGTCCATTGATTTCCCCTCGGCACTCAACGAAGTGAAGTTAGCTGATGGTTGAGAGAAAATGCCTAATATAGATATTAAAATACCTTAGAGCCCATGTGAGCGTAACCTGAAATGTTTTTTTCTACATTTTTTTCAATGTCAACTTACGTTCACACGAAACGCGATATCGAGTTGAAAATTTGGGAAACTGAATATGAAGCAGTGAGAATCGTGGCTCTGGTCCTAAATATTTATGATTATAGAAAACGCAAAACAAAATTTTGTCATCAAAATTGTCTTGTATACTTATAAAAATTCAGCACCAGCGCCACGTTTCTTAGTGCTTCATATTTAGTTTCACGCAAAAATCCTATAGTATTGACCCATCTTTGAAATTTCAGAGTGGATTTGATGGAGAGGACCATTTCTTTGACAAACTGGAAAAAGAATTACATCAGGTACGAGAGATAAATACAAAAGCACACGCACATCCGTTTCCGTTAGCAAGTTTTGTAGATAAACATGTTCAACAAACATTGTTCGCATATTACGATGGCTCTTTGGATTATCCTCCTTGCCTGGAACCTGTGACTTGGTTGATATATCTACCTTTCACTTCTGTTAGCGACACTCTAGTAAGAATTTACATCTCTTAATAGTATATTGTGCACCAATGCAGCGAAATAGTCTTTTTATGGATTTGAGATCAGATTTGAGGTCAGTTAAAAGGAACAGTGCGCGTGGGTCAACATAACTAACGCGCATGCGCACGCATTTATCGTGGAAAGTAATGTGCACTTTACCAGCCTAGGGCGGTAAAGTACCTCACCACCAACAAAGATCTACTTTGCTGCTTTGAACCACGTCGAGAAAATGAGGAAACCATACTCGTGTTACATCAAAATATATACAATTATAAGTTTCATATTTTATTTACTACTCTTATTTTATAATCCTGTTTTTCCTTCCAGCTGAATGAATTTTGGAAAATAAAGTTGGCCGACGGAGACGTGACGAATATTAGACCTCCCCAGCCACTCAACAATCGTCAAGTTAAGACTGCGCATTTTTCAATTTGAGGGCACTAAATGTTGGTACCCGGCTGTGCTCGGGAAAGGTTTTTCGCAGTTTTCCTCTCCCTTGGCCAAAAGTCCAAGCAAATGCGAGCGCTTCTATTTAAAATCCAGCTGCAGACTTTTCTTTATTTTTATTATAAATGAATTTAGATAAATAAATAAACAAAATATGTTTTTATCATGAAAATGTTTTTCTTTATATACAAATGTCGCAAAATAATTCAAATGTATTCATAAAATAAAGTCTTTTGTTGCATCAATAATTGTTTTGTTTGAGTTATGTCGAGTACATACCCTCGTTTTTTCACATCTTGGTATAAAATTATGACGAATTTTCAAAAAAATAGTTGAATTTTCGAGAAAAAATTCTCTAAATTCGAATGGTTATATTTAGAATAAAAGAAGGGATTATCAACCCAAAATTTGCAGAAGAAAAATTAAATTTCTAACAAATTTTTGAACTTTAGACTAAAGTGTACATGTTTTCATCATCAAGAAAATTAATTTTTAACAAGGAACTTCCATTCTTAACCATGTAATCAAATTTTCAATAAGAAAGGATCAATTTTCAACAAAAAAAGATTTTAAATTTCAATCAAAAGTTGTCGAATTGGACCAAAAGTATATATTCTGAAAAAAAAACTTATAATAGTTAATATTTCAATTTAAAAATTGTAATTTTAAATAAAAACCCGTTGAATTCAACAAAAAAAAACGAATGTTCAGCAAAATAGTTTAATTTTACACCAAAAAGATTGAGTTTCAACCAAACAGTTGTATTTACACAAAAAAGGATGAGCTACCAGAAGAGATGCATTTTCAATCAAGAAAGATTTTTTATGCAACAGAGAAAAATGTTAGCAAATTTTTAAATTTTTAAGACAAAAAGGCAAATTCTCAAGGGAACAGTCGAATTCTCTACCCTGAAATATGAATTTACAAACAAAAAGTTAATTTTCAACCAAATGTATTGATAGTTCAATTTTTATATTAAAAAGACAAATTCCGTACGAAATAGTTGAATTTCACACAAAGAGGCTAACTTTCAACCAAATAGAGAAATTTTCAACTGAAAACGATCATTTTCCACCAAAAATGGAATATTTATATTTACAGTCGAAAAAATGGATTTTCAACCAATAAAACAATTTTTCAACAAAATAGTTATATCTTCAAACATACATTTTTCAACAATCAATCAAGAAAACTCATTGAAAACTTATTCTCGATAAGTATAAGGTTGACATTTTAAATGGATTATTGAAATTCTCTGAATTTTATAACATCTCCTTAACCTTGAAAATTCCTTAAAAAATTTTTTAATCAATAAAATCTTTTTGAAAAATTTCTACTTTCTTCCGGCGTCTCGAAATAGTTTCAGCATTTTTAAAAATTATTTTTACTTTAAACGATATATGAGGTTTCAAAAATATAAGAAATTATTGAACTTGTTCTTTAAAATTGAAGTTCTGTGAATGTTTCCTATAATTTCCTAAAGTCGGGCATAAAATGAAAATTTATTCCTTTTAGAAAATTCATGCTTACTAAAATACGTTTTTTAATATCCTCCGGTATTATTGAATAAAGTTAGGGCAATTTTTTTATAACTTCTACATTATCTGTTAAAAATTCATTTATCGTGATTTTCTGAAGTTTTACAGCAATAGCTTCTCAATGTACAGAAACGGAATGATCATGAGTTAACAAAAATGGAATAATTATGTCATAAAATGTGACGGTGACTAAAATGAAATACATTTGTCAAATCATCTTTATGTTTTGTCAATGAATCGACGTTCGAGGTGTACATTCGATGTTTTTGGGCGGTTTGCCTTTTCCTTCTCGCCAACATTCGCCTGAAGAACAAAAATTTTAATTAGTTCATTATACTCATATTATACTTATTATGTATATATGATTATTGTATCGAATAGAGAGTCAAAGAAGCTTTCATGCTAAACAAGTACTGTAGAAAATTAAATCAAACTGTTCCTTAACCTTTAGAGGAATTGATAAATAAAGTAGACAAGTGTCACATATTTACCAGAATTTTCAGCTTTCTCTCTGGTTTTAAATTTAACCTCTATCCCATAACATCTAAACTTCCTATTCTGTGATCGGAATAAGAAGGAGATTTTCCTGATACAGTTCTCTGTAAATTGAATCAACAATATTTAGTAGCGATTATATCAATGGAAACGCAAATCTTTGATCAATAGAAATAGAGCAGTATGTACGAACTATTACATCAAATTATTAGATTTGAATTGGTAAATTAAAGTTTTTTGATGGAATAAACACAATTAGAAGTAATCCTAGTTTCGTGTGGGTCCATTGATGAGCAAGGATTAGGAAATATTAGGGGCCGTCCATAAAGTACGTTACCAATTTTTGGTAATTGGTAATTTGGTAATTTTCGGTTTTTCATCGCGGATGAAAGACTCAGAGAACTAGTAAAAGATACAAGAGTCATGAGGAGCTCTGAATGCAATACTGACCATTACCTTCTAGTCTCCAAAATGAACTTAGGTTGGGGATGGAGAAGAAAGGAACCAAAGAAACGAAACAAACGCGAATCAAGACTGAAAATTCACAGAAACCGGAAGTGCTGATAGATTTTCAAAATAAGTTAAACGAACGCATAGATGGGGCAACTTGGGAAGCGCTTATAAGCAATGAAGATATAGAGGGCGCATGGACTATGTTACGGGATATAATTATTAAAACTGTAACTGAAGTGTGTGGTACGGCGCTTTTAGGAAGAAAATCTGGTGATGCATGGTGGAATGATGAAATTAAAGCAGCCCGACAAGCAAAGAAAGAAGCGTACGAGAGAACGTTGAACATCACAGGTCTTAGCGATGAGGAGAGAAATAGGCTCGAAAATGATACAAAAATAAGAAAGTCAATCGACTAGTCAAGGAAAGTAAAGATAAAATCAGAATAGAAGGGAGAAGAGAATACAAAACGACTTTGGAGGAAGCTAGAAACTGATATCTGAAAAGATGAAGGGAAGTGAAAGTACAGAGTTTGTCAACATGAGAAACAGCAAAGGTGAAATACTATATGATACAGACGGGATAGTGGACGTCTCAAAAGACTCTTTTAAAGAATTATTAGGAGACTGTGAAGATATGGGGCAACATAACTGCGACAAAGAAGATGATGGATTACAAACCCCCCTTGAGAAATTCTGTGTCACTGAAGTTCGAGATATAATTAAGAACTTAAAAAACGGTGATACCGCTGGTGTTGACAGTATTAGCGCTGATATGCTTAAATACGGTGACGAATACATACTTCACAGGTTATGCGAATTGATAAATTTATGTATCGAGATAGAAGTCCAAGACGATTGGAGAAAAACGATTGTCGTACAAATATACAAAAGAAAGGGTTCATAAGAGTAATGAAAATAACAGAAGGAAAGATATGGGAAGTCCAAAGTGGATTTATACCAGGAAGGTCATGTACGGATCGAATATTTAGCTGAAGACAGATCACAGAAAAAAGTTTGAGAGCAGGAAAAAAAGTTCTCTGTGTATGGATGGCCCCTGGGAGCAATGAAAACAATATATACAAGTAGTAAAGCAAGTGTAAGGTTTAATGGGATACTGAGTGACTGGTTCGTTATTATGCAAGGAGTTTTTTTAAATTTTCAACCAAAAATGGATTGGATAAATTTTCTGTTTATGAAGTTAATTTTAAACAAAAAAATACAACGAATTTTCAACCAATTGAATTGAAGCCAAAGGGCGATTCTTGAACAAACTAAATAAATCATCATCTAAAAAAACTAATTTTGCAACAAAGATTCATCTTGAGAAAACATTCTGGAAAATAAAAAAATGTCCATCAGATTCGTGGGAAAATTCATAATAATATCGAAATATGTTTCTCTTCATTGAAAGAATAAGAAGGCCATGGAGTTCTAAAGATACTACATTTACAAGTCATTGGTATGAAATTGAAAAACAAGAATTGTTTACACACTTATCTATTCCGCCTTACTTTATTTCAACACTAGAGAATTCGGTTCGTCTATTCACTTGAAAAGGCAAATAATTTCACGATGATTCACAATTTACATTTTAACGACGTATGAAAAATAAAATACTTTGAAAAATATTTTGCACTTTCAATCAATTTAATCTGAAAATCGACTTTTTCAAAAAGACACCGATTGATAATTTCAATTTCTGTTTTTTAATGTACGTGAAATAGCAGAAAACCATATTCCATAACAAAATCCAAGGGAAAACGTATATTAAGCAACATTTATTACATATTCTTAGGTTAATCTTTGAATTTCAAATTAATTAAATACCTAAATTGATTTTTTTTCAGAAAGGACCCAACTGACTATTTAATGTTTGTCTCCCAATTTTCGCGAAATAGCAGAGGAGAACAATTAATAAAAAAAATCTATGGAAAAGAAAGTTATACATTGTTTACTATATCGTATTGAGTAATTTTTTTCATTCAAAATCATTTAAAGTGCATAACTTTTGTTGAATCATTTGCAATGAATTTACTATCTTAAGTTAATATTTCGATAAAGTAAATGCTGTGAATTAAATTATATTTTTTTGAACTTACTCTTAGCTTGCTCTAATGTTAGTCCTGCTGTATCTAGCTCACACCAACATTCATGAATATAAATTAAGTAGCAGAGAAAGAAAATAATTGAAAATCGCATAGCTTTTAATGTTGAAAGACTTTAATATTGAAGTGCTTCTATGCTGGCTGACTGAATGACTGAATATTCCTCTAGTGTTTTTGCTTTATATACTGTACATATGCTCTGTATATAGGTACATTCCTGTAATGGAAGAATTGAAAAACTTCCGTGTTGATGAAGAACTTCCGTGTTGTTTGCTTGAATAACACGTTCGTTCTGCAACACTGCTCCGACCCATGTCGCCGATCAATCTCTTTAGCGATCATCCCAGGCGAAGAAATTCGAAAAATCATCATGTAAAGCTCTCTACTCGGGCCCATTAGTGGACCAAGGTTTTTCGTTTCAGACGTCATTCATTCCACTGACACTATTCGTCATGTATTCTTTATAAACTATTTGTCACCACACTTTTCTGTCCTGGCATATCTAAAAGTTTCCTTAACATCCATGCGTTTTTTCATGCAAGCTATTGTGTCTCTATTGCTTTTTATTGATTTTTTATTCGAATTAGGGTCTCATTCACACATTCAAACCATCCTTCCCTTGGTCTGCCTCTGGGTACGCTACCATTTACTTTAACTTGATATACTTTTTTCGTCTGTCGTTCATCTTTCATTCTCAACATGCCCAAACCGTCTCAATAAATTTATTTAATTCCTGTCAAATATTGTCTTATCTATACCACATTCTTTGAGGATTACGTTACTAACTTTGTCCATTAGCGTTTTACGGCACATTCTTCGCAGGAGTTTCATTTTATACGCTTATCTATCTCTCCATTTATTTTTCCGTCATTACTGAATAGACTACCAAGATATATGTATATATCAATGCATATTGTTTTTCACCCTTTTCTTTAAACACCATAATTTTTGTTTTATTTGCGTTAATTTTGAGGCCCATGTTCTTTATGCTTGTATTCAGGTTGGTCAACATTCTTTGCAAGTCTTCGATTGACTCTGCCATAAAAACCTCATCATCTGTGAACGCTAACCCACGTACCCTTAATGTTTCGAGATCCACACCTTCTTCGTCGAAGGGGGCCATTCTCACTCAGTTCCCCATTTATCCTTATTCATATTTCCTAAATTTAACATATTAATGAAAAAAAGTGAGCAACACCAGACGACCGCTATAAACTCGTATGCTAATATGAAATTCTGATATAATAAATTGATAAGACTTAAAATATTGCTCTACCTGTCGTTGAACCCTCAGTTCAGCTAAAAAAGTGAAAAATGCTATTTTCTTGACATATAAGTAATGCCATGTTCGAAAAAAGGGCTTGAAACAAAAAATCTGTATTAAAAAATGTTCCTTGAAAAAAAGAAAATATCTTTATTATATTTATTTTTTCCACTAGAGTCCTTGGTTTAAGAGAGAAAATGAAAAAAGACATTTTTTATCTTCAATCGCCTTGAGCGGGATCTAAGTTACTTTTTTTTCAGAAAATAAAGAATGCGGGAACATTTTCTTTATTCTAAGAAAAATCTCAGGGGGTAAGACCCAATGAATTTATGATGTAACCCCCTAAGATTTTTCTTTGAACGGAAAAAAAGAAAAAAAGTTAGCGAACCGAGAAATTCAAACGTCTTGTGGGAGCTCAAACTAATTAGTTGCAATATTTTCTACCGATTTTAGTTTTCTTTTTTTTTGAATAACTCAGAACTGAATTCTTTAGGAAATGGTAGAAGTAGATTTTTCATGTTTTTGTTTATATAATTTTTATGTTAATGCAAACAACGGCAAAATTGTCGATTTTTTAATTTATATTTTTTATCTGCTAGATAAAATTTTTCTTATACGTCTCGTCCATTGGGTTTAATGCACAAGGGTATGGGCGAGATAGAAACATTATTAGCTTGCATAGTTAATTGTTATAAACAAATGTTGTTAACAAATAACCAACATTAGAGGTTATTCATCTTAAAAGTATATTTTCACCCTGAAATCGCTAGCTTTTATCGTTAGAATGATGCGTGGACATGAAAATTTAAGATTACTTGTTATTTGTTTATTTCAAAATCTTATGTCTTGTAAAATCGTTCCATATCTTGCGAAATCCTAAGAAATTCTTTACGACCGCAATTACATTTTTTCAAATCCCATATAATAATCAAAATCCCTGGATATGCTTCAAAATTGTTTAGATTTTTTGAAAATGCCTTGGAATCTTTCAAAATGACCTAAAATATTCGGAATCCGTTTTAATTTCATTGAATTACTGGAATAATATGGAAATTTCTTGGAATATTTTGAAATATCCTTGAATATTTCGAATTCTTTTGAATCCCTTGAAATGTTTCTACATCTCGAAAAATTCTTGGCATTTTTATAAATACCCTCAAATATTTCAAATCCTTCAAAATTCCCTGCAGGTTTTTAAAGCATTTAAAAATTCTTTAGAATTTTTAAGCATACCATAACATCTTCGCAAGCCATTGGAATCACTTCTAAGTATTGAAATCTATTAAAAATACCCTAAGATTTTTCCATCCCTAAGAATCTTTTGAAAAGCCTATGAAATTTCTTAGAGCACTAAATCGGTAAATCGGTACCCGTACTAAGCTACGTTTTTTAATATTCTCCGGCATTATTAAATAAAGTTTAAGTCATCTTTTTATTAATTTTGCATCATGTATTAAAAATTGATTCACAGAAAGAGAATTATCTTATGTTAAAAAAACGGAATATCCACGTCATGAAATGTAAAGGCGACAAAAATGAAATACAAGTTTTCTATCTTCGTTACGTTTTTTCAATGAGAGGGTTTTGGTGGATGGAGTATACATTCCATGTTTTTAGGTGGTGTACCTTTTCCTTTTTGTAGACATTCACCTGTAAAACGAAAATCGTAATCAGCTTATTATACTAACGTTATTCTTTATTTATATATAATTATTGTTATTATTATTATTATTATTATATATATTTATCCAATAAAGAGTAAAACAAGCGTTCAAGCTGAAAAAGTATTGTAGGAAATTTAATGATGATACTGCTGATCAATTTCATTGTCTTTTGTATGAAAAATTATAATTTCGCTCAAACTTTATATAAATTGATAAACAAAGTAGACAAGTGTCATGTATTTACCAGAATTTGCAGCTTCATCTCTCTTATGATATTTGATAGCCGTTTGCCCAAGACATCTATACTTCCTACCAAAGCTTTGGTAAAATAGGTTAACTTTGAAGATACAGGTCTCTGTGAATTGAATTATTAATATTTATTAGCGATTAATAATCGAACATAAAGCTTTGAGCGATACAAATAATACAACATCTATCATAATATTATTATTAAATTTAACTTGGTAAACTGAAGTTTCTTGATGGAATAAACACAATGAGAAGTAATCCTAGTTTCTTGTTGGTCCATTTCTGAGCAAGGATTAAGAAATATCAGGGGCGATCCATAAACTACGTAACAGTTGAATTTTCAAAACTAAAGTTAATTATTAACTAAGAAAGATGATCATTAAAAAAAAAGATGTCTTTTCTACCATAGAAGATGAATTTTTAATCCAAAAGGACGAATATTCAACAAAAAGGTTAAATTTTGGAACAAGAAAGAAGCTTTTCACAAAATTCTAGAATGTTTAATAAAACAGTTGAATTTTCAGCACTAAAAAATAATACTTATCAACTAAAAATGGAATAGTTCAATCATCAGTGAAAAAAATTAATTTTATGTGAAAAATGACAGATTATAAATGACAAAATGTAGTAGTTAATATTCCAACCAAACAAGATTTCAAATTTAAATAAAAAAGAAAGAAAGATGACTTTTCCACACAACAAAATAGTTAAACTTTCAATGAAATAATTAAATTGTCAAAAAAATGGTTGAGTTTTGGAACAAATAGATGGGTTGTTGCCCTACAAAGATTTTCAATATAAAAAGTGTAATTAAAAAAAAAAAAAACAATGTACTTTTATTCCCGAAAAGGTGAATTTTGAAAGCAAGTTAATTTTCAAACTATTAATATGAATTGTCAATCAAATATTTGAGAGTTCAAATGAAAAAGATAAATCTTTAATCAAAAATAGATTATTTTTCAGCTTGAAAAATTCATTTAAAAAAAAGACGAATTACCAAAAAATTGAATTCAAGCAAAACAGACGAATTTTTAATAAAATAGTTGAATCACCTAAAAACATGAATCTTGCAATAAAGAAGATTCATCTTAAGAAAGGTTACAGGAATTAAAAAAAATGTTCATTAGATTCCTGAGAAAATTTATAAAAAATTTTAATTTTGAAAGGTTCATTTAAAAAAATTAAAATATTTCAAAACATATCGAAAGATTTCTGAAAAGCTCAACAAAAAATTTGGAAGATCTCAAAGCAAGTTTTATTATTTCAAAGCAGATTTGTGTAACATTTTCCGCTTTATTGAAATAAAAAGAAGGCCGTGAAGTTCTAAATATAACACATTTACAAGTCATTGGTACCAAATTGAAAAATAAGAATTGTTGACACACTTAACTTATTCACCTTACTCTATTATTTCAAATAATTTTAAAACAAACAGATGAATTTTTGTCCTGCAAAGATGAATTTTCAACCAAGAAGACTAATTTTTGACAAAAAAAAAAGGAATTTGCAACAAAAAATTCGTCAATTTAAAAAGTTGAATGAAAAAAAACAATTGTCTCTTTTGCCCGGAAAGGTGCATTTCAAACAAAGAAGTTAATTTTGAAACCAGTAATATGAATTTTCAAGCAAATACTTGAAGGTTGAAATAAAAAAGATACATTTTCAACCAAAAATGGATCAGATAATTCTCCAGCTTGAAAAACTGATTTTCAACAAAGATAAACGAATTTTTAGGAATTTTACAGGGAAATAAAATAATGTTTATCAGATTCCTGAGAAATTTTAAAATAATTTTTGATCTTGAATGATTAATTTCAAAGGATTCTGATATTTCAGAAAATATCAAAAGATTTCTGGAAGCTCAACCAAAAAAATCTGACAGATTTTAAGGCAAATTGTAAAATTAAATTAAATTTCGTTGAACTTACTCTTAGCTTGCTCTAATGTTAGTTCTGTTGTCTGTGGCAGTTCATGATGCTTCTTACATTGAATACTATAAATTAAATAGCAGAGAAAAAATAGAATTAAAAAGCGCATAGCTTTTAATGTCACAAGACTTCAATATTGAAGTGCTTCTATACAGTTTAACCGAATAACTGAACATTCCTTCACTGTTCTTGCTCTATATATGTGGATACAAATTGCCCCTCCACTTTTTTATGAGAACTGAAATGGGCAACAATAAAAAATCTAGTCGACTCTATTTACTACATTTAATGTAGATTAAAGAAAAAGAAAATATTCAAAACAAAAAATTCCCGAAATTATTAAATTTCTGAAATATAAAAATCCCAAATTTTAAATTTCCCGTATAATAAAATTCTCATCCAAAAATGAATGTATAAAACTTGTATCAAAAAATATATTTAAAAACACGTCGTGCGTCTCGAAGGAGAAAGAAAATTTCTTCCTTAATTTTCTACAAACCTGATAACATTTCCCAAACAAGCTGTGCAGTTCAGCACCCATTGGTCTCGGAGTGTCCTTTTGCTTTTTTAATTTTAATAAAAAATTCGATTTTTAAACATGTTTGTTCTTTCAAATTTTT
This sequence comes from Andricus quercusramuli, assembly GCA_932178445.1. Lineage (NCBI taxonomy): Eukaryota > Metazoa > Arthropoda > Insecta > Hymenoptera > Cynipidae > Andricus > Andricus quercusramuli. The sequence continues at coordinate 132,331 of CAKNXH010001962.1, forward strand.
AAAAATAGTATGCACATTTTCAACACAATTTTTCATTCATTTAATAAATGAATAATATTTATTAACAAACAATTCTTTTAATTGTTTAAATTCGGGAATTTTATAATTTGGGAATTTTCTGTCGGGATACTTCCAATTCGGTAATTTTACAGTGTCGGGAATTTTGTTTTTCTGGATTTTTCTGTCGTCCCGATTTTTCATTGAAAAAATTAATTTGAAGATAATATTTAAAAAGTTTTCAAAACATTCCAAAAGATGTTTGTTTTCTCATGGAGGAAGATTTGTAATGACCTAAATTTTCAAAATTATTTTTTGGCCACAATCAAATATAATTCGACACCAGGAGTTCGAAAATACAATTTTTTATGATGTCCGTCTGCGTGCTACTTCTATTTTATACAGTGACACTATAATATAACCTTTCTCTTCACCCTTCTGGTGATCCATTTCCTCACCATACTTTCTTCACTACTCCTCTCAGCCTCTCTCTAACCTCTTGTATACTATACAGCCACACTCCGTTCTCTACCCAGGCTGGCCCTGCTGCCTTTGACCTTCCTAACTTCCTTATCTCCTCTCCTTGTCGGCTCCTCTCCACTCCTCACTACCTACCTTTCAGCTTTTCTTCCTTTCTACGCATGCTAAACCTATTTGTTATCCTCCACAAGTTCTCCTGTCTTGACACTTCCCAACTCCTCTTTCAGATCTTTCTCCTTTTCCTGCTCTCTCTTCGTATACATCCACTTCAACCCCTTACTCATTTCTAATACTTCCTTTTCATCTTCTTTTACAGCTTTTTACATTCCGTATCCCACCACCGCTTCACCATCCCTTTCTTCTTCCTAAACACAGGTTTTTGCACACACCCAAATTTTGCACGCAAAAATTTGCCACCCGCTGCTCTTCCCTTTTATCCACACCTTTCTTACACACATATGTGTATTCTCCCTCTTAGTCCCCTCTTACCATGCCATTCGCCGCCACCCATCCTCGATCTTCCATCTAGTCCCATAGAATCTCCAACTCCTTATTTATCGTCTTATCATTCGATTTCCTTTGAAAACTCTCTTCGTCCCTGTACAGGTCCCCTCTCCGTCCTAACCTCGCATTAGAACCCCCCTCCAATACTGCCATATTCTTCTCTCTCTTTCCTAGCATGTCTTCCAACCTTTATTTAATCCTTTCCATCCCATTCCTATTGGACACTATTTCAAACTCACACGTCATGCCTCTTATCTTTACTGCCCTAATATAAACGTCCTTCTGCTCTTCCTGCCATGAGCTTCTTTCTCTCATCCATCCCTCACCCTCATTATAATTCCCCCACTAGCCCTTAATTTCTTCTCCGCTCTGACCGCCTTCTAGAGCCTCCACCTATACGTCTTTGGTAGTCTTGGCTCTATTCTCTCCCATTCTTTTCACTCTACCTACGTCTCTACCAGCCTCCTAACATCAAATTCCTGGATATACCTCCAGAAATCTTCATCTTTCTTCTTTGGCCCTGCTACATTCCAGTACAGCAACTTTACTATATTTCCATCCTGATTTACCCCCACCCTCCTAATTCCTACGAAACAAGTCCACCTGCACTTCCTTCAACACCTCTTTCTCCTCGTCTCACATCCACGTTTCCTCATCTACTTTTATTTTCCGATACCATACCTTTGCCGCTCTCCCTTCCCTCCCCTCCACCTAGCTCTGTCGTTCGGCATTCTCTGCACCTCCCTTTCCTTTCGCGCCAAATTGTGATCGATGAAAACCCCTTCATCCTTTACCCTTTTTTAATTTCGCGTTAACCCCATCTTCTCTTCCCAGCTCTCAAATTCCACAACCGGTCCTTCCGTCTCTTCTCTCTTCTCCATCCTAATTTTACCTACCTTGCCTCTCACCTACCCTATACCCTGTATCAGAGCTTCCACCCCTGCCGTTTCTTTTCCGCACCTTAGCTTCAACCCTCTTATCATGATATTAGTTCTTCTGCCTATGAACTCCCACTTTCTCTTCTATTGTGTTCTCTAGCTTCTCCCAAATACCTTCCCGCTCGCCCTCCTCCCTGCCACCTACTTCCGTGTCCGACCTGCCAAGGGACTTCTCTTTCTCAAGCCCTTGTTCCGTCCTTTCCTCCCACACCCTAATCTCCTTTTCCATCTGTTTCGCTCTAACTTCTTCTTCCTTCCTCAACGGCATCAACTCTCTCTCTCTCTCTCTCTCTTTCTCTCTCTCTCTCTCTCTCTCTCTCTCTAATCATACTACTTTCTCCCTCAGCTCTTCTATCTCCTTTTCCCTTTTCCCACTTTTTATCTCTAATCCTCAAGTCCTCCTTTTTGACATTTAAAAATGAATTTCTAAAAATTACGTATGCATACTCACAAGGAAGGTATCCCAGGTGTCCGTAGCCGATTTGATTTTCTCTGATATATGTTGTAGTACTTGAAAATCTAAGCGACATGTATTTATTTTTATCGGCGGAAAAACACTTTAAGGGGGTGAAATAGCCCCTCAAAGATAGGGGTCGCAAGTGTCGATTGTATAGTTTTGTCTATAAAAACAAAATTGATTTCGACCAAATCTACTGGAAAAGATTCCTCGTGATGAAAGATGAATAACGTAATTTTCCCAACAAAAAAAAATTAAGGGGGTGAACCACCCCTACATATTTTTAAAAATGTACTGAAAATTGCTAAATTCACAGGAAAAAATGTTAAAAATATATATTTTGCACTTGAGACAAGAATAAAGTTGACGTGTTTCGCCAAAAAAAATTTGTGAAAAAATTAATGTGGGTAGATACCCCTAAACACTTTTTATTTTGTGTCTATGATAATATATACTTTCTATACACAAAAAAATTAGGGAAATTATTTTTATAACGAAGGAAGTTAAATAGAGTTCATCCAACATGAATAAAAAAATTACGCGGGGGTAAACCACCCCTAAATATTTTTAAAAATGTGCTGAAAATTGCTAAATTCAGAGGAAAAAATTTGAAAAATATATATTTTGCACTTGAGACAAAAATAAAGTTGACGTGTTTCGTTAAAAAAAATGTGTACAAAAGCTAATGGGGTAGCAACCCCTAAACACTTTTTATTTTGTGTCTATGATATAAATAGACCCCAAGAGCTCGAGAATACAATTTCTTGAAAATGTCCGTCCATGTGTGGATGTGTATGTAACTTTTTTCTACGATTGAAATCCATGTCTGATAGGGGTTTGAGCTAGGTTCAAGAATTTTAAAAGGTTTCGAGAGAATTTAATTTTTCAACCGTTGAATTTCCAACGGAATAATTGAATTTTTTAGAAGACAGTTCAATTCTTAACTGTTGAATTTTCAAAAACAAAAAAAGATCAACGAAATAGTTGAATTTTTAATCAAATAGTTTAATTTTTAAACTGCAAAGATGAATTCTGAACCAAAACGACGAATTTTCAACAAAGAAAACTAATTTTCTACCAAAAAAAAAGATAAATTTTCAACAAAATAAACCTTTTTGCAAACGACTAGTAACATAGATTTTTAACCGAATAGTTGAATTTTCTACTAAAGACGATAAATTTCCATCCAAACATGGAATAGATAGATTTTCAGTTAAAAAAATTAATTTTCGTAGAAAAAAAAAGGATTTTCAACAAAATAGTTAAGTCTTTAAGCAATATAATAAATTTAAAGAAAAGTTGTTCAATTTTCAACAAATGAAATGAGTTTTCAATCATATAGTTCTACGTTCAACCAAGAAGTTGAATTTTAAACCAAAAATGGTGAATTTTTAATGAAAAATTTAATAGTTGAATTTTCGACTAAAAGCTATCAATTTTCAATCCAACATGGAATAGTTGAATTTTCAATTCGAAAAATTAATTTTCATAAAAAAATAAAATTGTTTCAAAAACATAGTTCAATTTTCAGTCAATAAAATTATTTTTATCAAAGTTTTTTAGATTCCAATCAAGTAGTTGAATTTTTAACGAAGAGAATAAATTTTCTAATGAAAAAAAAAAATGAAATTTGAAAAAAAAACGAATTTTCAATAAAATAGTTAAATTTTCAACCAGAGTTGAATTTTTCAAAACACAAAAATTCAACAAAATATTGAAATTTGTAACCAAATAGTTTAACTTTTAACCTACAATCGTGAATTCTTAACCGATAAATTTTCAACAAAATACACCAATTTGCAAACGAATAATATAATTTTCAGCTAAAAATGATTAATTTTCAGTAAAAAAAAATGTTAACTGAATAGCTGAATTTGGAACGAGAGATGAATTTTCAACTAAAATCATGAATCCGCAATTCCGCAACCGAAGAATGAATGTTTAACAGATTAGGCAAACTTTCAAAAAACAAACAAAAATTTGTTTCTACAAAACATATGAATTTCCAACCCGAAATTATTAATTTTCTACCAAAAAGACGAATTTTCTAATGAAAAAGACGAATTTTCAACAAATGAAGATTTTTCAGCCAAGGCAGGAAAAACTGCACAAGAAATTGTTGAACATTTAAGCCAAAATACAGCATTTTCCAACCCGAAAATACGAATTTTCAACAAAAAAGATCATTTTTAACCAAAAAATTGCAGTTCTAATCAAAAGAGAGAAAATTTGCACCAACAGGATTAGTTTTCTACCAATACAGACCAATTTTTGATTTAGAAAGATTAAATTTCAGCAAAAGAAAAATGGAAAAGTCACAATCGTAGCTTAAAAACTTAATTTTCAAAGAAAAAAAGAATTTTCAGCAAAAAATTTGAATTTTCAATCAGAGATCAACCCTCAAATAAATTTTCATCAAAGTGGTTCAAGTTTTACCCGAATAATTCAATTCTCAATTTAAAAAATATCAATAAATGATATACGAGGTTTTAAGAGTTTGAAAAATTTGTGAACTCGTTTTTAATAATTGGGGTTCTGTAAATTTTTCCCATAAAATTTGGTAAAAAATAAAACTGTATTCCTTTCAGAAAATGCGAGCGTAGAGTAGAACAGGGCGAGGCAGCCAGTGGGGCGAGGCAGCCAATTTCTTCTTATCCCCACAGATTTAATTGAAATCGCGCGCCTTTGGAATGTAAGGTCGGTTAGGTTAGTCAGCAGTACTTGCCGGAAGTTGAGTTTTGTGACCGTCGCAGTTTGCAAAAATCAGCGTCGTTTGTGAAAAACTGCTAGCAGAAGGAACATTTTCGTGATTTACGTTTGTTTATCCTTCGTGTATAGGTTATGGTAAAAATTTGAGTATTTTCCGCAGATTATTCTGAAGAGGCTAAAAAGTGTATTGCTTGTGGCGGCCCTCGACAAGGCCGCCCGAAGAAGATATAAACTCTTTAAGAAACCTCGGACAGCAGCAACGAAGATTACATATTAATTTTTCCGATTTTTTCCAATTTTTTGGGGGGTCTTCTTTTGAGTTCCATTAAATTTCAGAGAAGACTTTGTTCTTTATTCTTATATATCATCTTAGACCTGATGAAGAACTTATTCATTATTATACGTCTGTGTATTATATGGTTGGCTGCCTCGCCCAATGTTTTTACAGTTGAGCAAAAACATAGCTTCTCTGGAAAACGGTTGTAGAAACTGTAATGTGCAGGCTAATCCAAATGCCACGAGGCAATTTTGTAGCCAAAGAATCATGCTTTTTAACGACACCATACACAATTCGATATCATTTCGAACAAGTGCTCTGCACTCCAAAATGTGGCATCGTGGCTGCCTCGCCCTGTTCAACTCTACTAAGCTACGTTTTACAATATCTGCGGCATTATTAAATAATGTTTAATTAATCTTTTTATTATGTTTGCACTATGTATTAAAAATTTATTTATCGTGATTGTCGGAAGTTTTACATCAATAACTACTCAATTTACAGAAGCAGAATTATTGTAAGTTAAAAATACAGAACATCGATGTCATAAAATGTGAAGGTGACTAAAATGAAATGGAAGTTTCTTATCTTCTTTATGTTTTTTTCAATGAGGGGGTTTTGTTGGATGGAGTATACATTCGATGTTTTTAGGTGGTGTACCTTTTCCTTTTTGTAGACACTCGCCTGTGGAACGAAAATGTTAATTAGTTAATTATACTTACGTTATATTTTATATATAATTATTGTATCCAACAGAGAGTAAAACGAGCGTTTAAGCTGGAAATTTAACAATGATACTGCTGATCAATCTAATTGTCTTTTGTATGAAAAATTATAATTTTGTTCAAACTTTGAAGAAATTGATGAACAAGGTAGACAAGTGTCATATATTTACCAGAATTTGCAGCTTCCTCTCTACTATGATATTTGATAGCCGTTTTCCCAAGACATCTATACTTCCTACCAAAGCTTTGGTAAAATAGGTTAACTTTGAAGATACAGGTCTCTGTGAATTCAATTAATAATATTTATTACCGATTATTAATCAAACACAAAGCTTTGAGCTATACGAGTCGAAAAATATGTATAAACTATTAGATAATATTATTAATAAATTTAAATTGGTAAATTGAAGTTTTTTGATGGAATAAACACAATCCATAAACTACGTAACCAATCTTAACCTATATTTTACCCCCCCCCCCCCCTGCTGCTGAGAATCGTAATTTTCCTAATTTCCCCCACTCCCCTCGAAAGTAATGTAGCCATTGACTAAAAACAGATTTCTTGTTCATTCTGCGTTTTTTCACGTAAATAGTGAAAGTTAAATTCTGAATTTAGAATTTATTAGTTGATATTTTAGGAGAAAAAACGAATTTTTAACCGAATAGTAAAATCTGCAAACTGAAAAGACAAATATTTCAGAAGAGAGCTAAATTTTCAAAACAAATGTTAATTGTGAACTAAGAAAGATGATCTTTAAAAAAAAGATGACTTTTTTCCACAAAATATGAATTTTTAATCCAAAAGGACGAATATTCAATAAAACGGTTGGATTTTTGAACAAGGAAGAAGATTTTCAAAAAATTCTAGAATGTCTAATAAAATAGTTGAATTTTTAGCACTGAAAAATAATACTTATCAAGTAAAAATGGAATAGTGAAATCATCAGTTAAAAGAATCATTTTCAACAAAACAATTAAATTATCAACCAAAAAATTAATTTTATATAAAAAATGATAGATTTTAAATAAAAAATGTAATAGCTGATATTTCAACCGAACAATATTTCAATCTTAAATTAAAAAAAGAAAGGTGTCTTTTTCAAACAAGAAAGATGACTTTTCCACAACACAAAATAGTTAAACTTTCAACGAAATAATTAAGCTTTCAACAAAAATGGTAGAATCTAAAAAAAAATAGAGCAATTCTTGGCCTGAAAAGATGAATTTTCAAACAAAATATTAATTTTCTACAAAAAAGAAGAATTAAAAAAAGTTGGGTTTGAATTTGAAAAGTAGAATTTTGAAAAGTAGAAATTGACTTTTATGCCCGAAAAAGTGAATTCTGAACAAAAAAGTTAATATTCAAACCATTGATATGAATTTTCAACCAAATATTTGAAGTTTCAAATGAAAAAGATAAATCTTTAATCAAAAATTGATTCGTTTTTAGCTTCAAAAATGAAAAAAAAAACGAATTTAGAACCAATTGAATTCCAGCCAAATAGACAAATTTTTATCAAAATAAATGAATCATCATCTAAAAACATGAATTTTGCAACAAAGAAGATTCATCTCCAGAAAGGTTGCAGGAAAATAAAAAATGTCAATCAGATTCAAAATTTATTACAATTTTTTATTTTGAAAGAATTATTTTGAAAAATTGAAATATTTCAAAAAATTCAAAAAGATTCCTGGAAAGATCGAATAAAAAATTTGGAAAATTTTAAAACAAGTTTAAAAATTTTTAAGCGCACTTGCGTAACATTTTCCACTTTATCGAAAGAATAAAATGACCATGGAAGTCTAAATATAACACATTTACAAGTCATGGGTACAAAATGGAAAAACAAGAATTGTTTACACACTTGTCTATTTCAACTTACTTTATTATTTCAACTACATAGAATCCATTTCGTCTATGCACTCGAAATGGAAAATAATTTTAATATGATTCACAATTCAATTTCAAGTAACATATGAAGAATAAATAAAAATAAGTAAATAAAATAAAATGTTTCAAATTAATCAAATACCATAATTGACCTTTTTCACAAAGGACACAACTGATTATTTTAATTTTCGTCTTCTAATTTTCGAGGAATAGCAGAGAAGCACAATTAATCAGAAAATCTACAGAAAAAATGTTGTACAATATTTACTATATTGCCTTAAGGAATCTTTTGCATTTCAAATTGTTTAAATTACAAATTATATTGAATATATATTATATGAATATATATATATATATATATATATATATATATATATATATATATATATGTATTGAATTATATTGAAAATGTTGTGAATATAATTTAATTTGGTTGAACTTACTCTTAGCTTGCTCTAATGTTAGTTCTGTTTCCTGGGGCGATTCATGATGCTTCTTACATTCATTACTTAAAATTAAGTTGCAGAGAAAGAAAAGAATTAAAAATCGCATAGCTTTTAATGTTAAAAGAATTCAATATTGAAGTGCTTTTATACTGTGTAACCGAAAAACTGAACAATCCTTTAGTGTTCTTGCTCTAGTAAAATAAGCAACAGAGAAAACTAGTGAGCTTTATTAACCACATATGATGTAGACTGAAGAAAAAGGAAATCTTCGAAATAAAATATTCCCCAAATTATAAAATTGGCGAAATATAAAAATCCCGAATTGCAAAATTCCAAAATAACAAAATTTCCGTCAGAAAACTGCCAAACTATAAAATATCCAAATAGAAAATTCCCACCTCCAAACTGAATAAAAATTGTTTTTTATAATTTTTATTTATATTTTAAAAATACAATAAACAAATATTCTTATCGCAGACATTTTTTTCAATGTTTAAACTTTTTAAAAGTTATTGTTCGAGTTCAAAATAATAATGAATGTCTAAAAATTGTATAAAAAATATATTTGAAAACACTTCCTGCATCTCGAACGACAAAGAAACTTTCTCGCTAAATTTTCTCTGAACCTAATAACATTTTTCGAATAAACTTTGCAGGATTCAATTTCAATTCTATTCTCATTCAAAAGCATCTTTTTAATTTTTTTCAATTGAAAAAATCGATTTTTGATAACCTTTTTTCTCTCAATAAATAAAGGATATTCATTGTGAAACAACTTTTCAATTGTTTAAATTCGGGATTTTTCTAGTTCGGATATTTTATAATTCGGCAATTTCCAGGCGGGAGTTTTACTATTTGGAGATTCTCCAATTCGGGATTTTCATACTTTGACAATTTTATAATTTCCGGAATTTTATTATTCGCAATTTCTCAGTCGTCTCTTATTGTTCAGGAATTTCACTGTGTCGCGAGTTTTATTTTCTAGATTTTTTAGTGGTTAAAGGAAGGTTTGAAACGTCCTAAATTTTCAAACTTACATCTTAGACCTCGATATGGGAAGTCGCGCCTGAGTCAAGCGAAACCATGGCCCAAAAGTGTAATGCAAGCCTCTGACACATGCGTTGTGTCGTGTGTCAGCGACCGGAGGATTGTTTCTCTTCACCCACATAAAGGAGCCCTTCCCTTATTCTTTCGAAATCGTCGAGTATTCTCTCTCTCACTCCCTTTCTCCACCCTCTCTCTTGATTATCCCGAAGAAAATTGTTTTACAGTTTATTATTGTTAAAACTAGGGTAGGTTATTATTTTCCTCGTGTAAGATTTCAATTCCAGTTAACTTTTACCGAAGATATTTATACATAAATCTGTCTTGGGTCGTAGTTTAGGATGCACGTAATTTTTTTTCTACTTTTGTTCAAAAAAACAGTAGGCAATGTTTTTAAAATGAAAACAGAATATTTCACTATTACTATTTGAAAATATAACCTACTTATTGTATCATTAGAGTAAGCAATGCCATACTATCGTGTCATTTTATATTATTTTTATTAATTAATTTTATTTTAGATTTGTAGATAATTCTAGAATTCCCGTGTTACTTATTCAAATTACACGTTTGATCCTCAATACTGATCCGAACAAGGCTGCTGATCAATCTCTCTGGCGGTCACCCCAAGTGAAGAGCCTCACAAGTCATCATGTGAAGCTGCCCACTCGAGATCATGAGTATCCACGGTCTTTTGTTTCAGGCGTAATTCAGTCCACTGAAATTCTTTTTATAAACTATTTGTCGCCACACTTTTCTGTCCTGACAAACCTCTCTTGCTTTCTTCACGTCCATGCATTTTCTCATGCAAACTCTTGTGTTTCTATGGCTTAATATGCCTCTTCTGATTCTAACCATTCTTTCCGTGGTCTGCCTCTGGGCACACTACCATTTACTTTATGTTGATATACTTGTTTCGTTAGTTTTTCATCTTTTATTTTCTAAAATGCCCAAACCATCTTAATTGATGTCTTTCAGATGTCAACTAGTGTCTCCTCTACACCACATTTTTTGAGAATTACCTCAATACTCACTTAGTCCATCAGTGTTTTTCCGCATATCATGCGCAGGAATTTCATGTCAATCGCATTAATTTTACTTTTATCCTTTTCTTGATAGGTACATGTCTGACTACTGTACAGCATAGTCGGTATAAATATAGAATTATGTATTGCCCTTTCGATTTACTGGATATATTTTTACTTCTGATAATGGGACATGCTCTACTGATAACCTTCTTGCCTTCGTTTATGCGCCTATCTAATTCCCCATCTATCTCTCCGTCACTAGTGAATAGGCTACCAAGATATACGTACATACTTATCAAGTTGTTGTCAAGATCCACACCTTCTATGTCGAAGAAGGCTTTGCTAGCAGCATATATTGTTTTTATTGCTTGCAGAAGCCATCCATTGACTCCGTACTCTTCCAGGACTTCCCAATGTTTACTTCTATATACTTTGTCAAACGATTTTTCTAGGCCAATAAGTGCGCAGAAAACTTTCTTCCTTACTCTCAAACTTTTTTCTGTAATCTTTCTCACGCTCAATATTTGATCCGTACATTATCCTTGTGGCATAAATCGACATTGGACCATCGTATTTAAGCATTGCGGCATTAATACTGTCTATACCAGCAACCTGCCCATCTTTAAAGTTCCTAATTATATCCCTAACTTCAGAGGCACATACTTTATCAACTGGATTTTCTAACGTATAGTGCTCTATATCGCAGTTGTAGTGCCCTATAGCTTCACCTCCTGCAAATTCTTTAAAAGACTCTCTCAAAGCGTCTAGTATCCCGTTTGTATCATATAGGATTTCTCCATTGCTATTTCTCATGTTGTCTAACTCTGTATTTCTACTTCCTTCAAAAGCCAATTCATAAAACAGTTTTTTGCTTCATTCAAAATCGATTTGCATTTTCTTTTCTTCTTCTGTTTTGATATTATTTTTACTTTTTTTGACTATTAGTTTCACTTTCCGCTTTTTGTTTCTGTAATCATTTTGAAGTCTATTTTTCTCCTTATCGCTGAGGCCTGTGATGTTCAACTTTCTTAGATATGCTTTTTACATTTTGTGGAGTGCAGCGCGGATTTCATCATTCCACCACGCATCAGCAGACATTCTTCCTACAACCGCAGTACCACACACTTCGATCGCACATTTGACAATAATATCCAGGCATATAGTTCATACGCCTTCTAAATCCTTGCTGCGTAGATTAAATATTTTCTATGTGCCTAGACAGTAAACACTTCGTTTTTCGAATGCTCCTTTTGGAAAAATTGGTTACCTCCATGTCGCGCATATTGGAAACAATTTCTTTTGAATATATATTTAATTTTATTGCTAAAAATAATTTTAAAAATAAAGTGAAAAAAATACACAAGAATTCTTTTTCCAGAAAGGCTGTAGAGAAATTCCAATGAATAATAATATTTTATCTCAGTATTTTCAATAAATGCACATTAATTTTTCAATTAATAAACATCTGTTCAATGAGGTTGGCGAAATTATTATCTTCAGACATTAAGAGATTGGTGACTATCAGGATGCTATAACAATCCCTATCAGTCAATTGATTCTTCTTGAATCAAAACAACTTTTCTATTCTTGCATTAACTCTAAATTATGAGAATGAAATAATTTTTACTATGAAAACCGATTTCAAATATCATACACGAAAAAGAAAGTGATTGTTCAAAATATGTTCCTTCCTAATGTTTATTTATCATTTGTTCATAACAGAAAATGCAAATAAAAGTTAAACATTTCAGAAGGAACCGGTACTTTCTAGCACTTATCTAAGAGAAAATCGTTATAAATGGTTTAAACAATTATTTTTATTACATGCATAAATTATCACCCCACTATGTGAAATGTGGGCAAAAAGTTAGAAATTTCAGAAAAACACCACAACTATCTAGTATTAATATAGAAGAAGATAGTTAATAACAATAATAATTCAATCGAGCAATTATTTCTTCTCAACTTAAATAATTATTAAATCACTCCTAGTGAAAAATAGACACATAGTTAAAAATTTCAGAAAAAACTGAAACATTCTATCACGGAGCAAAGAGAATATTATTAATAATAATGATAAATTGTCGAGAAAATCATTTTTGTTAACTCCAATTAATTATCACTTCACTCCAATTGAAAGATAGCTGAAGACAATCATAATTTGTTGAAACAATTATTTTTGCTATATTCAATTAAATATCAACTCACTCCAAGTGGAAAGTAAACAAAAAGTTAAAAAAATCAGTAAAAACCGCAATTTCTAACATTATCAAAGATAATAATAATAAAAATAATAATAAATTCTTCAAACAATTACGTTTGTTAAAAATCACGAATTCCCGAGTAAAAATGCTTCGACTTGTCTCAAGACGAACCTTTTCAATTCAGAAATGAGACCTCGTATGAGATTGTTAGCAGATGCGAAGGATTAAAATTAATTGATGAAAAATTTGTAAATATTAAATTAGTTATTTTTAATTTAAAAATTCAGAATCTGTGGGTCTGAGCGAGTATAACCCTGAAAAATTTTCCTCACAAAAATTAAAATTGTAATTTTCTGTAAGGTTCTCCTAAGCCGTTAAAAATACGTAAAAGCAAACAACATTCTCGGTTTCGTCGTCAAAAAAGTATAATACAAATGAAAATCTATGAATTAATTGATTGAATATATACATTGTGTAAAAATATACAAAATTATTTCATTATTAACAAAGATTAGTTTTTATGACAGTCAGAATGACTTTCGGGGCAGGTATGTACTCGAAGTTATGAACCGCTTGACTTGAAGTCATAAAAATTCGAGTCAAGATATAAATATATGTCTTCAAGACATAGAAACTTGTCTTCAAGACATAAATTGAAGTCTGGCTCCGTCCCAATAAGGAGACATGCTGGAGTCGGACTTTTCGACTCCAGCATGTCTTGATTGGGGGCAATTCAAGTCGAACCCAAGTCGAAGAAAATTTACTCGGGATATTACCTTTCCCTAATTGAAAATTGGACAAGAAGTGAAAATTTTTTGAAAAAACCGCGACTTTCTATCTCTATTCTAAGAGAAATTTGTTAAAAACAATATCAAACTTTTTAGACAAATTATGTAAACTTCTAATTATCGGTATATGAAGTAGTTATTCATGTAAAAGAAACAATTTGCATTCAAAAAGCCGCAAAAAAATCATAATTAGCGCCAAAAGCTCGCAAAACAGATTTTTTCACTTGTGGCTTTTTGTTTGGGACCCTACAAAACAGGCTTATGGGGGTGACATTTGGAAAGTAATATTTTATTCGTATTCTATGGTTTATTTTGAAGAGAAATGTTGAGTTTCAACTCGATTTAGCTGATATTAAGGATTCTGAATAACATTTACAGAAACGTCTTTTTTTCTTATGGGAAATACGTCTTAAACTTCGTGAGGCTTACGCCACCTAAATATCTTTCTTTTTTTCTGGGGGGGGATTCGAACAAATTTCCGGGCGTTATTCATAAAGATTTAAAAAGAAAATTTTCCGACGCATTTTTGGACCATCCTAATGCATACTGGAATACGATCTTCATCATCCTCCATACAGAAAAAACTGAGAATAAAATTTGTTGCAGAAAATTTTTTAGAAAGATAAAGTTTTGTTCAGCCAACTCCGCGTCTTCCAAAATACATTTTTTTGTCATGGAATAAAAAAGAAAGTTTAACCGATATTTGTGTGAAGTTTATCCTGTGAAATCGATGTAAAGTTTATCTTTTATTTTTTCTGTGCAGCTTTTTAAAATAAAGTTTGAGTAATCTTTTGATTATTTTTACACTATGCAATAAAATTTGTTATCTTCTTCATATTCGGTCAAGGAGTGGGTTTTGTTGGTTGGTGTTTACATTCGATGTTTTTAGGTGGTGTACCTTTTCCGTTTCGAAAACATTCGCCTGTAGAAACAAAATTGTGATTAGTTAATCATACTTACGTTATTCTTTATCTATATATAATATATTGAATCAAATGAAGAGTAAAAGGAGCGTTCAAGCTAAAAAAGTATTGTAGAAAATTAAATAATGATACTAGTGATCAATCTAATTGTCTTTTGTATGAAAAAATATAATAATTTTATTTAACCTTTATAGAAATTGATAAATAAAGTAGACAAGTGTCATACATTTACCAGAATTTGCAGCTTCCTCTCTGAAATGATATTTAACAGCCGTTGTCTCGGAACATTTAAATCTCTTACTATAGTTTTGGTGAAAAATGTTCACTTTTTTTATACAGGTGTCTGTGAATTTAATTAATTATATTAATTACCATTATCAATCAGACACAAAGCTTTAGGCAATACAAATGGAAAACCTGTATAAACTATTACATAATATTATTAATAAATTCAAATTGGTAAATTAAAGATTTTTGATGTAATAAATACAATAAAAAGTAATCCTAGTTCAGTGTTGATCCCTTTATGAGCAAGAATTAAGAACTATTAGGGGCGATTCATAAACTGCGTAACCAATTTTAACCTATTCCCCTCGAAAGTAATGTAAAAAAGATGAAATTTCTACCAAAAAATATAGCTTTGTAACACGAATAATTAACAGAACAGTTGAATTTTTGAATAACGAAGAAGATTTCAACAAAATTCTAGAATGTTTCATACAATAATTGAATTTTTAGCACTAAAAAATGATACTTCCAACTAAAATTCAAATAGCTGAATCATCAGTTTAAAAAAAAATTAATTTTCAACAAAACAATTAAATTATCAACCAAAAAAATCAATTTTCTATAAAAAAATTATGTATTCTGAACAAAAAATGTAATAGTCGATATTGTAATCAAACAAGATTGAAATTTTAAACAGAGAAGAAAGAAGGATGTATTTTCAACCAAGAAAGATGACTTTCCTACCACAGAAAATAGTTAAATTTTTAACGAAATAATCGAGTTTTCAAAAAAAAGTTGAATTTTAAAATGAACAGATGAATTTTTGTCCTGCAATGATGAATTTTCAATCAAGAAGACTAATTTTCGACCAGAAAAGAAGAATTTTCAACAAAAAAGTTTTCAATATAAAAAGTTAAATTAAAAAAGAAACAATTGTCTCTTTTGCCCGAAAAGGTGCATTTCAAACAAAGAAGTTAATTTTAAAACCATTGACATGTATTTTCAACCAAATACTTGAAGGTTAAAATAAAAAAGATGAATTTTCAATCAAAAATTGATCAAATAATTTTTCAGCATGAAAAATTAATTTTCAAGAACAAAAAGAAGGAAGTTTCGGTCAATTGAATTCAAACAAAAGAGACAAATTGTGAACAAAATAGATGAATCATCATCTATAGATAAATTAATTTTGCAATAAAGAAGATTCATCTTCAGGAAGGTTACACGAAAATGAAATAATGTTCATCAGATTCCTGAGAAATTTGAAAATAATTTGTTATTTCGAAAGTTTAATATAAAAAAATTCCAATATTTCAAAACATTTTCCGCATTATTGAAAGAATAAGTAAGCTGTGGTGATCTAAATGTAACACATTTACAAGTCATTGGTACAAAATTGAAAAACAAGAATTGTTTACACACTTATCTATTTCACCTTACTTTATTTTAACTACAGAGAATCCGTCTCGTTTATGCACTCGAAGAGGCCAATCATTTTAGTACGATTCACAATTCAATTTTAAGTAACATATGAAGAATGTAAGACTTTCAGAAACTTTTTGCATTTTTTATCAATTAAATCTGAAAATCGATTTTTTCAGAAAAAAACCCAATAACTTATTTTAATTTGCGCCTTGGCTCTATTCTCTCCCATTCTTTTCACTCTACCCACGTCTCTACCAGCCTCTTAACATCAAATTCCTGGATATACCTCCAGAAATCTTCATCTTTCTTCTTTGGCCCTGCTACATTCCAGTACAGCAACTTTACTATATTTCCATCCTGATTTACCCCCACCCTCCTACTTCCTACGAAACAAGTCCACCTGCACTTCCTTCAACACCTCTTTCTCCTCGTCTCACACCCACATTTCCTCTTCCACTTTTATTTTCCGATATCACACCTTCGCCGCTTCCTTCACTCCCCTCCACCTAGCTCTGTCGTTCGGCATTCTCTCTACCTCCCTTTCCTTTCGCGTCAAATTGTGATCGATGAAAACCCCTTCATCCTTTACCCTTTTTTAATTTCGCATTAGCCCTTTCTTTTCCGCACGTTAGCTTCAACCGTCTTATCATGATATTAGTTCTTCTGCCTACGAACTCCCACTTTCTCTTCTATTATGTTCTCTATCTTCTCCCAAATACCTTCCACTCGCCCTTCTCCCTGCCACCTACTTCTATGTCCGACCTGCCAAGGGACTTCTCTTTCTCAATCCTTTCTTCCGTTCTTTCCTTCCACACCCTAATCTCCTCTTCCATCTGTTTTGCTTTAACTTCTTTTTCCTCCCTTACCGGTATCAACACTCTCTCTATCTCTCTCTAATCATTCTACTTTCTCCCTTAGTTCTTCCATCTCCTTCTCCCATTTCTCATCTCTAATCCTAAAGTCCTCCCTCATACCTTCCAATTGCTCTTTAGTCGCCCTTACGTATTTCCTCAGTCCCATTATTATTATACCATTAAGCTATTTCCCTTTCCGGGTAGGCGTCACTTCCCTTCTAGAAATAATCAATTGGAATTAATTTAGAACGATAGATCAAAAATTTCAATTGTTCCCAATCGTGCTTCTTAATCGTGTCTGAACGATTAACAACGATTGAGTGTTTCAATCGTTCCCAATCGTTCCCGATCGGGGTTAAAAAAGCGGACTTTTGATGGCAGCACTTTCATTCCGCGGGAATTATTTGAAAATGTTTATTTACTTTTTTTTAATAATACATTTTTAACATTATGGATTATTAAAAGAAATTAAATAAACTGTTGTAATAATTCCCGCGAGCTAAGTGTGCTGCCATATCAACATATTTTACCACAAAAAATGCCGAAGAAAAAAGTTAATAATTATTTTTGTCCAAAAATTAAATAAATTTTTTCTCGATTTTTCAGCTTAAAATTAACTTGGACAATAACAAAATTTCGAGGCGAGAAACGCAACTAATCAAAGTTTTAAATGGCTAGAAAAAATAAATTGAACTTTGAACTTTTCCTACGTGAAATATTGCACCCTCGTTATTTTTTTGGTGAAAGTTCAACTATTTCATTGAAAATCGATATTTTGCATTTGAAAATTAAACTATTTGTTTGAAGTTTATGTACTTTGTGGAAAATTTTTACTTTTTCGTAAAAAATAATCTTTATGGTTGAAAATTCATCTTTTTGGCATGAGATTCAACTATTCTTCTTCTTTGAATATTTCTTGGTTGGAAATTATTTTTTTCCCAAATGAAAATGTAACTATTATTCCAGTTGAATGTTCAATAATTCCAGTTAAAAATTCATTTTTTTTTTAATTCTTTCTTTTTGCTAAAAATTTATTTATTTAATTTTTGGTAGGAAAATGATCTTTTTTATTTTAAATTCGTCTTTTGGTAGAAATTCATCTTCTTGGTCCAAAATTCAATTATTCTAGTTAAAAATTCATCATTTCAGTCAAAAATTCATCTGTCTGGTTTAAAATTCAACTGTTTCAGTTAAATATTATAAATTTCATTTGAAAATTCATATCTTCTCTTGTTTGATTAAACATTAATTTATTAACTTGAAATTTAATTATTCAAGTTTTGGTTGACAATTTATCTTTTTTAGTGAAAATTAATTTTTTTGCTCGAAAATTCAACTATTTCAGTTGAATATTCATTGTTTTAGTTGAAAACTCTTATGTTTGGCTTAAAATGAATTTTTTCTACTAAAAATGTTACTATTCCGTTTTCGGTTGAAAATTATTATTTTTTTAATTTAAAATTCAACTATCTGGTTTAAAATTTGTCTTCTTGAATCAAAA
>CAKNXH010001963.1:0-15496 GCA_932178445.1 Andricus quercusramuli
CAAGATTAATTAATATATATTAGTGTTGATGTAATGTATATTAAATTACCATGACAACGCAGAGACGCTTTCCTAACCACGATTGAAATCTTTTCGCGTCATGATGTAGCACAGCATTTCTCAAACTTAGATACTTAAATATAGATAATAAGACTCTAGTTAATACATGTTTTAATTCTTGAAGATACATAGTTTTACATTTAATAGAAATTGTAAATATGAAACTATTTATCCCTAAAGGATACTTGGAATCACTGAGAAACCATGGGCTTTCCGATTTATTTCAGATTTTCTCCTTTCTTTTTCAAGTATTTTCATCGGATAGTTGAATTGTCATAGAGGTTTTGGAGATATTTTTTTCAATTTATATTTGCAGGTGTGTCCTTCAAGTGTGAATCTATCATTATAATGAATAAATATATCGAACTGCAAATACGTATAGTTAAAATGCAGGAATTGAAAGACAGTTCATTCCCAACTTATGGATGTATTGTTTTGAAGAATTAAATTTCATAATTTTCTGTATTGTATACTGTTAGAAGCACAAATTGAAATTTACAATTTGTCATTTTTTATGATGTAGCTAACGATTTATCTTGGATCACGGACATAAATATCTACAAAATTAAACGAGGACTGCGAGAATTTCAGTAGCCCCTAAATTTTGTATAACAGTTGGAAAGATATACGGATGACAATTGGGGGATTGCTTCTTGAAGAATTTATGGTTTAATGAGCAAAGGCAGCCTGAGATTGACCTATAATTCTGGCAATTTTCGTAAAAAATTCATAATGCTGGGAAAAAAAGCGTGCGACAGAACTTTTCCATTCCCTTTCTGACCTTGAAAAATTACCATTTAAAATACTAAATTTGATTTGTCCGATTTCTCATTGTATTTTAAAAATTTTTTGTATAATTTTGAAATTTTGTATTTTTTGTAAATTTCTATTTTTAAATTGATAAAAATGAAAACTCTACTTCGTCTATTATTTAAACATTTTAACTTCATCTACAAGGAAGCAAACATATTTGCTAATTCATTAGAATGAGGAAGCAAAGTGCTCATCAAATGAGCATTGTTGTTTCACAACCTTTGTTATAACCTTAACACTGTACAAAATGCCAAATATTAATATTCATGTTACCTGCTAGTTACCCTACTATATTAAAATTATAGAATTTTATTGAATTATATTAATTCATACAATAGAATTATAATATATAATTCATATGATATAATATTCATAATTCATATATATATTCATATTCATATATGTATTCACATTCATAAAAAAAAAAAAAATTGATTAGCATTTCGAACTCGAAAGTTCATTGCCTCACTACCCGATTCGGGTAGTGTTTCTAGGTGGATAAATACTACCGTGGGGGTCCACCACACCCACGACGGGTCAACAACACGCAGTATTCCCCGAACGGTCACCCATCCAAGTACTAACCGCGCCCAACACTGCTTAACTTCAGTGATCTAACGGGAACTGGTGTTTTCAGCGTGGTATCGCATTCATATATTCAATAATTCATATAATATAATTTAATTATATTAATTATATTTATTTAATGTATTAAAGTATATTATACTATAATAAGAACAAATGTGCTAATTTTAATGTTTCGTACGAAGTTTACCGTATATAATTATTAAGAATACATATATTATTTATGTTTTATATTAATAATGATTAACTCCTTGGCATTGCCTTCCATGAATTATTCAAAATCAATTTTCAGTGAGGAAATGTAGCGAAAAAAGACTATATAGTATTTCGAAAATGATTCACTTTTGTACTCCAATATAATTTCGAACATGCATTAAAACTTTAGAACTTCTTTGATAAATATTACATAGGTTACTCTTATTCCCTTCATAATCATGAATTATTTCAATTTTTTGATGCTATGCATGACAAATTATTTTGTATGGTGCAATTTTTTATTTAAACTTCTTACAATCTCATTCGTATTCCCCAGTCGGTTCAAATCTGCCGCCCGAACCCAATCCAAGATGGAAGGGTCGTCGGTTCTAACTAGGGAGCAGTCTGATTGGTTGACTTTTTTTTACTTGCGCGTGGCGGGACCATAGTTTGTTGGATCATGGTTCAAGGCCATTGAATTTCTGTAGGGAAGAGGGACTACATGGTTGGACTGTTATTCACGGCTGGAGCAAGCCAAGCGAGCACGAGTGGATGCGGAGCACTTGGCTCCCAAATTCTACGTCCCCCCACTCCATCTACCCATAGCTCTTCCATGGTTCATTCCAGTCGTTCCAATTCCAGGATACTTACGTCGTTCAAAATACATTTATGGCAATATAAAACAGCCCGAAAAACCTTTCAAATATTCTCTCATAATTTATTTTTCAGAATGAAAATCTTTTTCAATTTCCCTGTGAACCTAATTAAATTTTTATATTCTTTCGAAATCTTTTGAAATGCTTAAAAATTTCCTAATTTTATTTTCAAAACTTTCCAAAAATCTACATTCTTAAAAATCTTTTCAAGTTTTCAGTCATTTTTGAATCTACTTGAAACTTCTAAATATCTTAAAAAATCACTGCATTTTTTAAATGAATTTATTATTGTTTAATTTTTATTAGAAATTCAAGATGTATTGTTTGGAAATGAAATTGTTTATTATTTAATGTTCATTTATATTTACTAATTTCAAGTAAAAAGTCACTTATGTATATAACATAATAATAAGATAATCATAATATAATCATTTTTTGATAGGATGCGTAATTTTTGTTTCAATCGTGGAAAATAACATTAAAAATAAAAATAAGCAGTCCCGGACCAAGGTATGGTATTTAATATAATGACTTTTTGAATAATTCTGTAAAGTTAGTATAATATTTAATATAATAGAATTTAGTTTGTATGTACATTGATTACATGTAAAATTCTCATCGACAATGTGACCAGCTTTTTCCCTTCTTCAGATAGTTGGAAAAAAATCTCTCTGATTATATAATTTATTAGAAAGATACAGAAGTGTACCTTTAAGTACGAAATAGTTGATTTTGTTACCAAATAGCTGAATTTTTAACCTATACAAAGATTAACTTTCGACCAAAAGACGAATTTTCAACAAAATTCATGTATTTCCAACCAAAAATATAAATTTTCAACGACAAAATATTTTAATTTAAACTCAAAAATATTTTATTCCCATCAAAAAGATGAATTTTCCAAAAAATACATGGACCGAATCCATGTTGAATTCTTTTTTCTGACAATCGAATTTTCCACTTTTTCTTGGAAACAATGACAGATACGAACGAATGATAAGATAAAAGTTTGCACGTCTAAAAAAGTTCTATAAAAATGTCTGGTGTTCTTTTGCGATATTTTTCATAGTTAACGAGGAAAATTAAAAAATTACATTTTTAAGAAAAAAAGCTCACCCGGCCTCAAAAATTGTTCAGCCCGCATGACAAGAAATGGTAGAAAATTCGTTTGTAAGAAAAAAGAATTCTCCTGGCTATAAAAGTTAGCTAGTAAGCATTAAACCCACAAGATATCTCCATTATCAAAGTATAAGTTAAACAAAAATTGTTATAGAGGTTTAAAGAAAAAAATTCGGGTGTCTTGAAAAACAAAGCATAAAATTCAAATACGCATAACTTTTTCGATTTTTTTTGCAAATCGGAGAAATATGTATCGTCTACTTTCCTCTAAAAAACAACATATTCATTCCCGAGAGATTTTGCGTTTTTAAGTGTAGAACCCTGCCTGATTTCAAATGGATTTGGTGAATATATTTTCAACCAAATAGATCCATTTTAAACAAAAGAGTTCAATTTTCGAGCTAACATGTCGGAATTTTTAGAAAACATCAGTTGACTTTTAAACCAGAAAAGAAGAATTTTTAACAAGAAAAGTAAATTTCAGTCAAGAAAGGTGAATTTTCAACGAAATAGTTAAATCTTCCACCAAAAATCGAATCGTTAAATTTTCAGTTAAAAAAACTAATTTTCAACAAAAAAAGCGAATATTCAACCAGCCGAATTCAACAAAAAACGACGAATTTTCAAGAAAATAGTTAAGTTCTCACCAAAAATGATGAATTTTCAATAAACAAGAATAATTTTCATCCCAAATAGACGAATTTTCTACCTAATAGTTTGATTTTCAAGTTATAAAGGAAAACTTTTCAATCAAATAGTTTAATTTTCTACCAAACTGTTAAAGTTCCAAGTCTTGATAAAAGATAAATTTTCTGCAAAACAATTGCATTCTCAACTAAACAGTTGCAGTTTTAAACAAAAAAGAGGAAATTTCAACCATGAAAATTAGCTTTCTACCCAAAAAAAAAATTAATTTTAAACTAAAAAGTTCAATTTTAAACTATTAAAGTATATAAAAGTATCTAAAGTATAAAAAAATGTTTTATTACATTTTTTTTCTCGCTCGGGCTTCGTTTATATATCGCTGTCAATGTATTTTTAACGACCTAAGCATATCAATTTAAAAAAATAAAATCAAATACTTGACCTCAAAAGTGTACGAAGATAAGAAATTTTCGATTTCAAGTTGACGGATCACTAACGTCAATTAATTTCACACTTAATAAATGTATACTTACCAGGAACAGGATACATTTAATTATTCTTGAGTACTGTGTACACTTTTCTCATGCCGATTTAAACTTGATTTCGATGAAAATGATATCTCACAGAAAGAACAAGACAAAAATTTCAAATTCGAAGAATCCACTTTATGTCGCTCCCGCAAATGTCGACTCAAATTCCTTTGGTTGAATTTCTCTTCACAAAATTAACAAACCCGTTGTTGTTTCATGTTGACGGTTCAAGATCGAGTGGGAAAATAAGTATTTACAAAAATGCACTTACCTTATTTATAATTATACCTACAACTATAGCGTCTGTATATAACAATGAAAGTGGTCAAACGTCGACACTGTGGCGCCCACAGCGTAAAACCCCAACCTTGCATAGACGATTTATATGGGGCATGTAGCAGTTAGTGCTCTTCTATTGTTATCTGTTTGAAATTTTCCTAGGATCAACTTTTAATTACACTGCTACATTTTTTAATAAGCTATAAGTTTTGCAGACATTTGCCAATTCTAGAATTACACAAAGTTCTCTTCAACAAATGTATGCCTCGAAGCTATCGATTTTCTATCAGATGAAAAAAGATATAATATTTAATCTGCATGGTTTTTATTCTCTAATACGCAATATTGGACTTCGTATAATTGATTTCTTAAAAATGTTTTATGTTTCTCGGGCTTTTTTTATAAACAGCTGGATTTATCCAACAAAAACGAATTTTCAACAAAATAATTACATTTTCTATTAAATTGTTAAATTTTAGAACTGAAAATATGAATTTTCTACAGAAGATTAAAATTTTCAACTACAAAATTAATTTATTACCAAAAAAGATTAGACTTTAACCAGAAGGTTGCAATTTTTACTACAAAAGGTGACATTTCTACAGTGAGAGATGATATTTCAAACCAAAAAGATAAATGTTCGACAAAATAGTTGAATTTTTAATTTAGAAAAATCGTTAGGCAAGAAAAATAAATTCCAATAAATTTCTTGAATTTTCAAGTCAAAAAGACGATTTTTCAACAAAACATTTGAATTTCCAATCAAGAAGTCTGACTTTTTAACGAAATTGTTGAATTTTCAAGAAAATAATTTAATTTTGGACAAAATAATAAAAATTTTTGTCGAAAATACTATTTATACTATTTTTGGTATCTTTTTTTTTTTCAAAGGAGTAAAAACGGAAAATGCTCATGCACCAGCCACATTCGAACTTTGGGGACCACGAGCCCAGTATATACATCCCACGTCTATATATTCAAAATACATACACGTAAGATGCACACATGGGCGCGCAGTTCACAAGGAACGAAGGTGAGTGTGGGACTTAACGAAACGGCACCTACCCACTAAACCTTAACTCCTTCCCCTGCCAACTCACGTTCCCGGAACCGCTTTCGCATTACTTCAGGAACATGAGTTATAGGCATTCTACGCCGTGCTTCGGCGTCCCGATGTTTTGCCTGCTTGGCATTTCACCTCTTCACCCCCAACCAAGATGCACGCATCGTCCTCAGTAGTGTGGTGGTTCCACACATCGGGCTCGTCGGCCTTCGGCATCGTGGCTGGGGGTGGTCAGGTATTAGCATCATAATATGACATTTGGTCTACTTGCCTGCCTTTTTCACTCCAATACGGTGTGCTGCCCCTGTGCTCTTCTCAGCACAGTTCTCTGCCTTCTCTCTCCTTTGTATCGATTATGGTTCTGACCGCTTTGTAGGCGCATTCCCATCCATCCTGTGGTGTAACTAGGCTCGTCATCAGGTTCATTGCGTTGAAAGGTCTTATTGCTGTTCTGGAGTACTCTGATCTTGCCTCGACCCATTAGGCGCAGAAGAACAAAGTGTGTTCGCCATCATCCACATTGCCACAGTACGGGCATTCATCAGCAGGGGCTCGATTCCGATCGAAAAGAAACTTGCGAAAGCAGCCATGTCCCGAAAGTGCCTGCGTCAGGTAGTAGTCCACTTCCCCGTATGGACGTATGGCTGAAATTGTGCGGTACGCGCTGCACACTCTGATGGCCATAATCCTCTGAACTCTAATGAGTTTCTGTTTGTGTTTTTGAGTATGCATAGCTGGGTACCAAACAGGAGCTGCATACAGGAGCTGCGAGTGCACAGCGCTCGACAGGACTCTTCTTTTCGATGCCTTCGGATCACCTACGTTAGGCATCAGGCTAGCCAGAGCTGACATAGTTTTCTCGGCTTTCTTCACCGTCTCCTCGATTTGAACTGCGAATGTGAGCTTTGTATCCAACCACACTGCCAGAATTTTCAAGGCCCTGATGGGGGTTATTTTTGCACTTTTCACTTCAAAATGAATAGGCTGGATTTTCCTCTTCGTGGTCAATAGCACTGCTTCAGTCTTCTCTGGTGCCAGCTGCAGTCCTCGGTTCGTCATCCACTTTTCAATCCGCAGAATCGCAGCATTTGCAGAGTTCATGAGCGCTTCTTCGCTCTTCGCTCTTCGCTTCCACCACCACTTGCATGTCATCTGCGAAGCCAACCAACTCTACTCCTTCTGGCATTTCAAGGTCGAGTAGTTCGTCATACTGAACGTTCCAGAGCGTAGGTCCAAGCACTGATCCCTGAGGGACTCCGCTGTTCACTCTTTTGACACTAGTCGTTTCTTCTGCTTCTAAAACGATCTCTCTTTCTGACAGGTATGACGCTATCAGGCTAATGAGGCTCTCGTCTATTCGTCGTTCTCGAAGGGCTTCAAGTATGCATTGCCAAGATGCACTATTGAACGCATTCTTGACGTCTATAGCAATAACAGCACATAGACGTCGGCACCCCTTGGAATATGCCGCTGCTTTCTGTGCTATGCCTATCACCTTCTTCACGGCATCAACCGTTTGTCTGCCTTCCCTGAACCCGTACTGGCTGTCTGACAGGCCTCCTGCACGCTCTAGTTCGTCCTTCAACCTGATCAGGATCAGTTGTTCAAACAGCTTCCCCTCGAAGTCCAACAGGTATATCGGTCTGTAGGAGCTGGGAATTCCCACCGGTTTGTCCTCCTTTCTCAGCAGAACAAGTTTTGCCCTCTTCCAGGCTTTCGGAAACACGGCTTTCGCGGCAAGTCCGTTCAGCGTTTTGAGTACAATATCTGGTCTATTTTTTGCCACATACTTGAGCACTTCAGAGGGTATGTCTCCCGGTCCCGGTGCTTTGTTGTTTTTCAATTTTGCACATGCCTTGTCGAGTTCTTTCGCTGTGAAGTCGATGAATGCAGCTGCTGCAAAGCAGACAAAAGACACTGGCTCATGCTCCAGGAAGAGACAACTCGCCACGTTCATCACGGCTTCCATCGAGAGCTGTGGCTTTGGTGGGTATCCGATGAGTCTCTTTTTGACGATGTCGTAGCCTTTACCCCAGACATCTCTGTCTACATCATCGAGGACCTCTCTCCAACCGGTTTTCTTTGACCTTTTGATGGCTTTCTGGAGATTTTTCTTGCTTCGTGCGAAGTCTTCCCATACAGCTTGCTTGAGACATTCTGGTGCATTTTTTTTCGCAGTTAACCTCGTATGCTTCCTCCTCCTCATCGTGCACACTTTCCGAAGCCTGGCGATCTCCTCATTCCACCAGTACTGTGGTTTACCTCTGCCGACTGCTTTTTTCCTTGGCATGCAGGCATCGCAGACTGACGTAAGAGCTTTCGACAGAATGTCCGCCGAGGCTTCTCCCTCAGCTATGTCATTTGTGGCCTGACGTAACTTGTCCACATTGATCTTCTTTGAGTTCCATCCTCTGAACTCGGGTTCTTTCCCACTGGGCCGTGCCGATTTTCCTCTGACAGAGAAAATTATGTATCGATGGTCGCTGAGTGACTCTTTGTCACTGACTTCCCAGTTATCGATCCTCTTGCCGACATCAGTCGTTGTGAGCGTCAAATCTAGTATCGATCCGTAGTCCTGTCTCTCAAAAGTTGGCTTATTTCCTACGTTCTTCACAACTAGATCATGTTCTGCAATCCATTCCGTGACAACTACTCCTCTACTGTCAGTCCTCTGCATGTCCCATTGTGGAGATTTCGCATTGAAATCCCCCGCAATAATTGCCTCTTCCTTCCTAGCCCGGATACTTTCACCTATATCCTGCAGGTAGTCTTCGAGGTCCTCGATGTTCCTGTTGGGTGAAGCATAACATGCGTATATCGCGAAAGATGGTGTTGCTATATAAGAGAAGCCTGCACCGGCACCCTGATCTGTAACGACTACTCTTGGGTCCACTACTTTTATAGCTGTGTCCAAGTCGTCATCGTACACCCAGTCCTTCCTGTTCTGTATGGCCCTTCTGTTAGGTTCGCTCAGAACTAGTATTGCTGCATTCTCTTCCCTAGCAACTGTTAGACCCATGTCGTGCGCTGGATGACTCCTGTCACAGTTTATTTGGAGGATCTTAATCATGTCTAGTCTGCGTTCGCGTCACCTCTGACCTACTTGTGCTAGCTTTCTTGTGGTTTCTCCTGTCATTTGACTGATGTCCCTTTATCTTACTGTGAACACAAAAGGGCGCGTTTCGACATTCTGCGACTTTGTGACCTTCTTGTCCACATTTCAGACATAGGTTTACTCTGTCTGGTCCTTCACACCCAGCACTATTGTGCCCAATTTCCCAACATCGAAAGCACCAGTCTTCCTTCACTCTTTCTCTTATTCTGCAGCTCGTCCAGCCGATTTTGATCTTGCCTGTTTGAACAAGGCGGTCAGCGTCAGCACTCCGCATAACAAGCGTTGCGTTCTGCGTGCCCCCGTATGCTGGGCGGAGTGCTCGTACCGTGAAGTCTTCGTGTTTCAGTCCACTTGTCTTGGAGACCGCTTCACTGATTTCTTCCATCGTGGTTACTCCATCCAGGCCATTGATGTGGAGAACCTTTTTATTGATTCGAAGAGACGTCTTTGCTCCTGGTACCTTCTCGACGAGTGTTTTCCTCAGCTCATCTGCCTTCTCCGCTCCATTTCGGACTGTGAGGAGGAGATCACCGTTACGTGTCTTCTTGACATCTTTTACGTCAACTCCTATGTCTTCTGGATTAACGGCAGTTTTAACTATTTTGAGGAGATCAGCGTACGTCTTCCCCTGCATTTGTACAACGAGGGCATCCTGCTTATTCTTCCTTCCTTTTTGAGGTTTCCTGCTATCTTCGCTCTTTTTTTTCGTCGTCTCCATAACCCTCCCGGGTGAAAATAATTCGGGCGAAATTCGAGCAGAAATCCGCCCGAAATCCGTCCGAAATCCGAGCGGATTCGCGTGGATTTCGGGCAGATTTCGGGCGGATTTCGCGTGGCGTTTTGGAACCTTTTTTCGCGCGGATTTCGTGCGAAGTTCGTGCGGATGTCGTGCGAAATTCGCTTGGATATCCACCCGAAAATTCAACTCAACTTGCAGTGTTATTTATTTTGAATTTCACACGAAACTCCGCCCGAAAATTCTATTCGACTTGGAGAATGTTTTATGTCAAATTCAAAGCGAAATTCCGCACGAAAATTTTTATCTACTTGCAGTATTTCAATCTCGAATTTCGGACGAAACCCCGCCCGAAAATATTATTGGACTTGCAGAATTTTTTATCTCAAGTTTCGAGCGAAACTCCGCGCGAATACTTTTCTCTACTTGCAGTATTTCAATCTCGAATTTCGGACGAAACTCCGCCCGAAAATATTATTCGACTTACGAGAAATCTTTTATCTCAAATTTCGAGCGAAACTCCGCACGAATACATTACTCCACTTGCATTATTATAATCTCGAATTTTGCACGAAACACCGCTGGAAAATTTTACATGAGCATTATTTCTAGTCTCAAATTCCAAGCAATACTCCGCGCGAACATTTTGTTTCTCTACTTGGAGTATTTTTTACCTAAAATTCCAAACGAAAATTATTGATAACGTGTTACAAGAAAAATACTTGCAGTATTTTTATCTAGAATTTCGCACGAAAGTATTTTCATTTCACAGTCCGAGCCAAACTTCACACAAAAATTTGTCTCCAATTGCAGCATTTTTTATCTCGAATATTGCACGAACCTCAGCCCAAAAATTGTATTTAATTTGATTGTAATATTTATTTAAAAATCCAAGCAAAACTGCGCGTATTATTTATTTTTAATACCACTCACATTTTTTCCCTACTTGCAGTATTTTTTATATAGAATTTCGCAAAAAACTTTGTCCGAATTTTTTGTTTTATTTATATATTTTATTACGAATTCCAAACAACAATATATCTCCACTTGGCCGACTGCAAAGAACACTATGACCTGAATAATTTTGTGCAACAAAAAATAAAACGACCTGTCAATTGTATGCAAATAAAACTGTTTATTAATTAATCTTTACAGATTTATCTCGAGCATAAGAGAGCGTACTTACAAAAGTTGTTGAAGCAAATAGAAAACTTGAACTTGATCAAGGCAAATGTATAGTTTCACTATTTCGTTATATCGCTTATATCATCATTAACATTCGAACAGATGCACAACAATATGCATGATAACATAATAAAGCATATTAGAATGGTTACAATCACTTGGGACCTCCATTAATGATAAGAATAACAAATAAATAAAAAACGACAATAATATCGTCCGTACAAAATATTATAACATAGTACGACTAGTACAAGTATCATTCATAAGTGAGCTGGATCAATTTTTTCAACACTTCAGCATGACAATATTTATTCAAGTATTTTCATCTTTTCATCCAATACTATTAATTATAAGGAAGCTCTGAAGTTTCGACGAGTTGCACAAATCACCGCACGCCATTCGATTGAAATGACTTCAACCCAAAAGTGTGAACAGCAAGATTGTTTTTCTTCATTTTGTACCTGGGACATCGAAAAATCTAAACATCTAGATTTTCTAAAATAGGGAGCGTTAAAACAGCAAAATTGTTCTATGGAAAAATTGCTACAAAAATATCTGTATACTATATTTTAACCAGTTTTAACAATTAAAAATGATAAAAAATAATGTTTGATTTAAATAATCTGAAAGGATCGGAAAGGATAGGATTGTGTAGGAAAGAAAACGGATAGATGAGGAAAGTATAGGATTGGGAAAGGACCGGATAGGTTAGAAAACGGTAGGATCGGATAGGAAAGGAATCGGATAGGTAAGAAGAGGATAGGATCAGATACGTCAGAAAAGGATACGTTCGGATAGGAAGGGAATCGGATATGTTGGGAAAGGATAGGGTTTTGTAGGAAAGGATCGGAAAATTAAGGAATCGAATAGGTTAGGAAAGGATAGGATTGTGTAGGAAAGTATCGGATAGGTTAGAAAATGATAGGATCGGATAGGGAAGGAATCGGATAGGTTAGGAAAGTATAGAATTGTGTAGAAAAGGATCCGATAGGTTGGAAGAGGATATGAATAGAACTTTTCATACTTTTATCCGTTAAAAAAAGACTTAAAAAATTAAACTTGATTTAAATAATCTGAGAATAGTTTTTTGTTCTTGAAAAGTTTTATTGTTTCTTTATGCTTATGATTACAGAAAGTTTTTTAGCAAAAGCTATAAATATTTCTGATTTTAAAAATCACCAAGCATACAATTATTACCTGATCAGTGAATAATTAATTGTACGATAAGAATTTTTTTTTAAATCAGTAATAATTATACAATTCACTGAAAACCTTTTTTAAATCATAGACAGATATAAACAATGATATATTTTAAGAATTTTTTTCCAAGGAACAATTTTACTTGCTTTCATTTTTTCGATACCTTGCTTCATTGACAAAAAAATGGAAGATTTGAATTTCTGACATTATTAATGGATTATGATGACTGGTGGTACCGTGTGGAACCGCAGGAGAGCAAATGTTGCTTTGGTCAGAAAATAGATGTAAAATATCCCAGATACAAAGTAAAGAAAAACTTTCTTGGTGTACGCATATTAGGGTTCAAGTTATTTCAATCGAACCGTGCGTATATTAAAGAATAAAGTATTCTGCAAATTTGGTACTAAGAAAATGTACCTGACAAAAATTAAATGCACAAGATTTAAAAATAGTATGACGAATAGCTGTGAGCGATTATTATACTGCGCTGGAACGTTCTAATACTATTAACTATACGTAAATTTGTTAAATAAAATAGTTTTTAATTTAAAACACAGTGAATGTTTTTTTTCAATAAGCTCTGCTTACACCTTAAACATGTTTTGAATCTGCCGACTTCCTGTGGCGTTCTTCACGGAGCTGGGGAAACATTTTTTCTCTTAAATATTTGATTTCGTCGCTTAGGTAAGAACCGTATTTTTTCAACAGCAAACTTTTTTCATAATCCTCTAAGTCCTTGCGATTGTAAATGTAATCTCGATAGCATTCTGAAATGCATAGAGGAAAAAGAGTATTAATAATTTTGTAACTTTTGTCCAGTTTATCAAATCTCAGTAAGAAATTATTGAATTTCGGACGTAAAAGAAATATAATGAATCACATGAATCGGTAAAACCTAATTTTTAATACTCGTAATTTCTTAGGCGTTACCTGCTTCCGTGGAGATCGATCGGGCAACTGGATAAGAGTTTCTACTCTTTGAGATGTGATGTAACGATTTACCAAATTTTTTCGTTTCCAAATCGCTTTAGCCAGATCTTTGACAAACTTGGAAGAATCTGGCAAATCATACAACTCCTTGTAGACATCACACTTGAGGGAGATTCCTTCTCCTAAGTGAACTCGTTTTTCCTGTAAATCAGTAAAAATATGAACTCTCACAATACAAAATTCAGCAGATAATATGAATTGAATGAATTACACTAACATTGGAGAAATCACTTGTGAACGTTTTGTAACGCATTGCTGATTTTGAATTTGGCGCATCATCAAATTCATTCTCAAGTTCACCAGCGCCTGATTGCACTAATTTCTTGCGGTAATTGGCAACTGCACTTGTTACTTCCCCTGAATCGTCTGAAAGCAATTTGTACTTGAATAACATTGCCTACGACTTATTAATTTTTATCTATAGAGTAATATAAGTTGCAAAACTTACCGTCAGAGTCTGAGAGATCAGCATATGAATTTCGGATACGGCGTATTAAAGGTCCATTCGATTTTTAATTTAAAACTGCTGATTTTTTGCTTTGTACGTTAGCATATGGAAGAACATCTTCCTCGCTGAAAGCAAACTTCCTTTTTGCGGATAACCTCTCGATCTCTGCTTTCGATTCGGCTAACGCTTTTTTCAGTTTTTCAACTTCGGATTCAGGACTTGATTTTCGCCCTCTGTCTCTTTCGTCGGTAGAAGCGGAATCCTGCTTTTCCGGAGTAACTGTTCCTAACAGATTCACAAAGTCCAAAGAATTTTTCCTTGCCTCTAAGTTTCTTCTGTCAGCATTCGATTTTGCCTGTTTAATCGCAAGCGCTTTAGCCTTCTGAAGAACAAACAAATAATAATAATCTTAAAAATTATCCAGAGGCGATTAATTTCACCTCCAACGCTGTTATTCGCTGCGTGAGGACAACAGTGGTAAAGGACGAACTTCATACTACACCGTACATCTAATTTTGTGCCTAAAGCATCATCGCAAAAGACTTCAAACATCGTAGTTTCTAGGTGAATAGTTTCTTGTAGTAAAGAAATACAAGTGTGGGCTCAATAGACCCACGACGCCAACAGCACGCAGTAGTATTATTCCCTAATGGTCACCCATCCAAGTACTAACCGCGCCCAACACTGCTTAACTTCAGTGATCTAAGGAGAACTGGTTTTTTCAGTGTGGTATGGCCGTTGGCCATTAAATTAAATTCATAAAATCTTGAAATCTTTAGGAACTTGACTTAGACCGTGGCTGACGAAAAAAATCCGGAAGCACCCGAGATAAACCATACTTCTCTTAAAAAAGTAACCGAAAAGTAACAATAATGTGGCAAAAAATAACCAAACAGAAAGATTGTTGACCAAAAAAAGTCAGAGTTTCCACCAAAATTATGAATCTTCAACAAAAAAATGCATGTTGAAGAAAGCAGTTCAAATTTGAACAAAATGGTTGCATTTTTCTGACTACAAATGATGAATTGATAACGAAAAATGTAATAGTTGATATAATAACCAAATAAGATTTCAATTTATTATAAAAAACAGTGCAATTCATTTAAAAAAATACGATTTTTCAACAAAATAGGTTATTTTTTAACCAATGTATTGAATTTTAAGCCAAAAAAGTATTTTTTGACAAAAGGATGATTTTCAATCAAGAAGATTAATTTTCTACCAAAAAAGATTAATTTTCTACAAAAAAGAAAACAAATTTTCAAGTGAAATGATTAATTTTCAATAAAAAAATAAAGTTTCAACAAAAATTGTTCAACTTTTAACCGAATTGCAACCAAAGAAGATAAATTCTCATCGAAAAACATAATATATAGTTCGATATTTCAACAAAAAAGATTTTAATCTTGAATTAAAAACTAACAATTTTAGCTAAATTGTAATTTTGATCATGATTCATAATAATTCAATTGATAGCACTTTTTATACATTTTACATACGAACTAATTATTATTGCATTGTTACTCCCTAATTTTCCCAACTCTGAAGTGCCAAATTTACTTTAAAATTTTGTGTTTTTACATTTTTCACAAGTTTTTAAATAATAAGATTAATGAATTAATTCATTTCGGACAAAAAATGTAACCAAAAGTAACCTTTCCATAAAATAAGTAACTTTTTAGTAACCGCGGATCAAAAAAGTAACTAAGCTAAGTAACTAAGCCTTATTTTCATTTGATTTTCGTAAGTGGACGCACACTTTTTACCGATAGTATATATACATATACAAATAAATAAATAAATATAATTGTTATTTTCATATTTGGGATATTGGTATTTTTATTATTATATACCTTCTCTTGGGCAAGATTCACCAC
>CAKNXH010001964.1:1107-40328 GCA_932178445.1 Andricus quercusramuli
CCCCCCCCCCCCTCTCTCAAATTGTTAACGTAGTTTATGGACGGAACCTAATCTATATATTATTTTAATTGAATAAATTTGCAAAAGAAATTTTTAGAATAATTTAGACAACAAAAAACTGAAAACTATTCCCGTACAATTTCTGTAATTGGTTTTGATTGGCAATTCAGGAAAATAGGATATATATAATATTCTTTTTTCGCAGGGACAAATTCAAGAAATAAAAATGTAAGCTTGTCGACCTGTCTATCAATTCGACACTTTTAAATTACAAACCTTTCCATTGAGGCTTGCAGGTGCAACGACCGGTAGCAGAATCACAGTCAATACTATTATCTGGTTCACAGTCACATTTCTGTGAGCAATTATGCCCGAAGAATCCGTTCTCGCACTTGTCTTTGCAATGCTCACCGATGAACCCAGCAGCACAGGTGCATGCGCCTGTACGTTTTTAAAACAAAATATCGTGGTTTTTGTGCGTGTGCAATGGACAGATTTTAAGAAGATGCAACTTTAACATTCAAGTGGAAAAAATATTTTTTTAGTTACAGGACCAGTTAAAAAAAAACAGGAAAAAAGGAATTGGAAAATTTTTCAAGAATAAGAACAAATTATCTGAAGACAATATTCATGCTTAGAAAATAGTAGATTACATAAAATACACAAAAGGCTACAATATATTTGAGTGCTGAATGTTTTCTGTCATTCTGTGAATTTCTAATCAATGTCTGTAATTCACCTGAAAACGGGTAGCTTTTTTTGTTACTGGCATTACATGTAAGTTTGCTGGAACTGGAAACATGCATTTATTATTGCACATTTTGAGCTGGGATTAGAAAAAAATGTGGTAAAGTTGCACCTACTGATACTACGCATGTTGAATCATTTTTCCTCTTACCATTCTGCGGATTGCAGGCTGCATCGTTATAGCACTGGCATTTATTTTCACAGCCCAGACCAAAGAATTTGTCATCACAAGGACGATCGCATAGGACTCCAACCCATCCTAATAAAATTGCAAGTACGTAATGGCGAATCTAATTACTTACCAACTTTCAGTTCTCATCAAAAATAAAAGTAACCCTAGCAGCCCTCGTGAACAATGCGGTTATACGCAATTGTGTGACCATAAAGTGACCGTTCTGTCCCCTGGGCCCGTTAGGGCATATTTTCATGCTTTTTCACATTTATTTAAAATGTCACATAGATCTTAACACTCTTTCTTATCTTTTTACACATTTATATTTATGTATTTGTATTTACTCGTATGTTAAAACATTAAGAATTAAAAGCTGTGTACAGCAACCCGACCCACGATATTACACGTTGGGTTGCCGCAAACAGCTTTTAATTCTTAATTATCCAACACATGAATAAATACAAATACATCAATATAAATGAGTATAAAGATTTTTAAAAAGTGTCGAGTTCTATGTGAAACAGGGGGGTATGCCCTATAGCGCAACCAGTGAATGGAACGGTCACTTACGGTCAGGCAATTGCGTAACCGTTCCGGTCTCGCGGTCCGCTAGGGAATCCAGACGCAAATTAATAATAAAAGTTTCAATTTAACAAAGGCAAATTGATATAAAAAAAAATGAAAACGGAAGTAAAATATTTGCTGCTTCTGTCATCCTCTCTTCGTTTAACTTGGCATTATACATTCGGAAGAAAACAGTTCCATTTCGCTTATTGTGCCTTTTGCAGTTCGAATTAAATTTTGAACAAGTTTTTTTCCGAACACTGGGAAAATAAGGAATTTTTATTCTTACCAGCTGTACAGTTGCAGCGTCCGTTTTCCCTCAAGCAGTTGGCTCCATTTTTGCATGCACATTTCTGTGCACAGTCTTCACCATAGGTATTTTCGGGACAAACTTCACTACAATCCTCACCTTTAAATCCTGCGGCGCAAATGCACCTTCCATTGATCGGAGAACACTGAGAGTTGTTCTTGCATTTGCACTTGTGTTCGCAATTTTTTCCGTAAGTCAGAAGAGGACAAGTTCGCGAACAAGTACTGCCACCCCATCCAGACTTACAATAGCAATCACCGCGCCATGGATGACAAAGTTCCGTATTTTCCTTGTTGCATTCACAAGGCTTTAAATGGAACATCGATCAAAATTACTTTATAATTTCGGATTAATAGAACAAGCATAGAAAGAGTAGAGACACAATACACATTTGAGTGGTTAGAATTTCTAGAATGAAAGGGTGTTCAAATTGTGAATTATTTTTCAATGAACCTTTTCGCAATTAGCCCCGTAAAATCCATCAGGACAAGCTCTGTCGCGGCAATATCTTCCCACCCATCCTGGACTGCACTCGCATTTGCCGTCAACTGGATGACAAGTAGCTCCATTTAGACAACTGCAACGACCTGTGCAATTCTGGCCGAATTTTCCCTCCGGACACTTGTTGAAACACTGAAAATAAAAATAAAATATGCATTTGGCAAAACTTTCAAGCAAAATAGACGAATTTTGAAGGACAAAGTTGAATTGTTAACCAAATATTAGAATTTCCAACTTACAGAGATGGATGACTTTTCTAAACGAAAAAATATGCATTTTTAATCCAAAAAAATGAATTCTCAACGAAAAATATAATAGATAATATTTCAACCAAAAAAAATATTTTCATTTTAAATGAAAAACAATTTAATTCAGAGAAAAATAGGCATTCACAACCATTGAAACAGTTCAATTTTTAGTTTAAAAAATTAATTTTCATCCCAAAACAAAAACTTTCAAACAATTAAATGAAGCAAATTAGTTCAACTTTCAACCAAGTAGTTGAATTTTCAAGCATAGAAGATGAATTCTTCAAAAAAAAATAATAATTGTTCATATTTCAACCAAAAAAGATTCTAACCCAACAACAGTTGAATTGAATTGAAAAAATACGCATTTTCAACCATCGAAATAGTTGAATTTTCAGATTAAAACAATTACAGGGTTCACAGCGCAAACGGAGCTCAAAAAAGGGGAAATAGGGTAATTTTCTCACGAAAAAGGGGAAAAATAGGGGATAGATTAAACATTTATTTTTACATGTCGAAAAGAAAAAAAATCTATAACAAATGTGACATTTTTAAAGAAATTTTCAATGATTTTTCAATGATTCCTGCTAAAGAATTTATTTTTCAAAATTGAATACTTTCAATGTAAATTTAAAACTACTCTCTTCAGTAGAGCGAAGTGAAAATACTAAAATTAGTCGAATCGTTTGAGTTACAATTTGTGGGTCGACATACAAAATAAGTGAAGAAAACAATTTTTTAATCGGTAAATATCTTCAGTTGTCTTTTTCAAATTTACAATTAAAAATTGTAATAATTCGAAAAAAAATGTGCCTTATTCAATTTTTTTTTAATGTACTAAAGCAATCCTAACTCACAAAAAAATTCTTTTCCGAAAAACCAACATAAAAATAAGATAAGTTTTGAAAAAAATAGTTCAATTGTTGAATTAAGAACATCACTTTTTAACCAAAAATGGAATAGTTACATTTTCGTTTCGAAAAATTAATTGTCAATTGAAAAAACTGAATTTTCGCCCAAATTGTTGAATGTTGAAGATGAAAAAGAATTTTATACAATGCAGTTGATTTTTTAACACAAAAATGAGTTTTCAATTAAAAAGTTAATTTTCAACCAAAAATTAAAATATTTAGCTAAAAAAACTAGTTTTTAACAAAAAACAAAATTTTAACTGAAATGATGAATTTTTAACTGAAAAATTACGAAAGGACAAATTTTTTACAAGACACATAAATTTTTAACAGAATATTTGATTTTTCAAAATAAAAAAGATCAATTTTGAACCAAAAATGGAATCGCTACATTTTAATTTGAAAAAACTAATTCTCAAATGAAAAAGCAAATTTTCTAGCAAATTATTGAATTTTTGAGCAAAAAAAATAACTTTCTACAATATATTTGAATTTTTAACTCAAAAATATAAGCTTTTAATACAAACAATAATTTTCAATCGAAAATTGCAATTTTCAGTCTGAAAAAATGAATTTTTAACCAAGTAGTTTGATTTTCAACCCAAAAGACAGCTTTTCAACAAAATAAATATATTTTCAACCAAATAGTTGAATTTTTAATCAAATTTCCGCCAAAAAATATAACTTTTGAACGAAATTTGAACTAGCAACAAAATAGTTGAATTTTCGACCAAAAAAGATCAATTTTCAAACACA
This sequence comes from Andricus quercusramuli, assembly GCA_932178445.1. Taxonomy (NCBI): domain Eukaryota; kingdom Metazoa; phylum Arthropoda; class Insecta; order Hymenoptera; family Cynipidae; genus Andricus; species Andricus quercusramuli. The sequence goes on from CAKNXH010001964.1 coordinate 5,317, forward strand.
AATGAGATATTTCAATTGTGAGTTTAAAAAAATTAATTTTCAACCAAAAGAAACAGTTTCAACAATAGTTAAATTTTCAAGTGAAGATTTAAAAAAAATTAGAAATTGCTCAAGTTAGAACATTCAAAGTTGCAGTTGATGAATTTGGAATATTCCATTTTTTAATTGTTTGTTTAACTTTGTACATTTAAACTAAAATGTGTTAATCTTCTAATACTTGTTTGAAAAGTACTGTATATTTTGTAACTCTTCCAATTTTATATTGGACAATAACTTCTGTCCCCAGTTTTCACATTTTAAATTTGCTTTAAAATGTTTCATCATCAAATTTTTTTAAAGAGTATTTATTTTTAATGGTCTGCACTTGAAACATGTACCTTATTTATTCATAAATAATTTATTCAAGTGCTATAATTGCTTTAATTACTATTCAATACTGGGCACAATTTCAAATATCGTATATTTGAAGAGAAAAGGGGAAAAAGGGGAAGTTTTTTGAGAATAGGGGGAAAAAGGGGAATTTCAAGAAAAAAGGGGAAACTAAGAAAACTAGCTGTGAATTCGATCTCGAGTGTTTCCACTTTGTTTGTATTTATAATTATATGGTGCTCATTTCACGAGCACTTTGCTTCCCGTTAGCAAATGTATTTGCTTCCTCATAGAGGAAGCGTTAGTTATTTTTTTCAATAATAGACAAACCAAAGTCTTCATTTTGCTCAATTTAAAAATAGAAACTTACCAAAAATGAAAAATTACAAAATAATACAAAAAATGTTTTAAATACAAAGACAAATCAGACAAATTAAATCTTGCGTTCGAAATAATAATTTTTTGAGCTGGAAAAGGGAAAGGAAAAGTTCTGTCGCACCCTACCCTTTCCCAGCTTTATGATCTCTTCACAAAAATTGTCATAATATTACTCTATTTGAAAATCTATGATCAAAAAGTCTTTTCTATTCATGCATCAACTTTTAATTATGTCGATGAAAAAAGTTGTTCTGTTTGAAACTGATGATTCAGATATTATGAATGAACAGAACTTCCCTAATCTTCAATAAAGTGTATTATTATTATTATAGATCAATCGAGTTGCCTCGAATCAAGAGATTTTTCCGTTCTTGCATCAATTTTGAATTATTGTACTGTAAAAAGTTTTACTATGAAAAATCGTGTTTTCAAATATTATGCAATTTCACAATTTCCATACTCTTCAATTAAATGTATTAATATTAAAGGTCAATCGATTCGTCTCTGATCAACACATCTTTTTTTTTCTTGCATCAACTTTGAATTATGTTAATGAAAAAAGTTTTACTATAAAAAAACGATTTTCAAAATATATAAATAACCATAACTTCCCTACTTTTGGATAAAATGCGTTATTCTTATAGGTCAATCGATTCGTTTCGAACCAAGGAATATTTTATATTCTTGCATCAACTCTGAATTATGCTAATGGAAAAAGTTTTACTATAAAAAACCGATTTTCAAAATATATAAATTACCATAACTTCCCTACAATTTGATAAAATGCATTAAAATTATAGATCAATCGATTCGTTTCGAACCAAGGAATCTTTGACATTTTTGCATCAACTTTGAATTATGCTAATGAAAAAAGTTTTACTATAAAAAACCGTATTTTCAAATATTATGCATTACCATAGCTTCCTTACTCTTCAATAACATTTATTAATATTATAGTTCAATCGATTCGACTCGAATCAACACACCTTTTCTGTTTTTGCATCAACTTTAAATTATGTTAATGAAAAAAGTTTTACTATAAAAACCCGATTTTCAAAATATATAAATTACCATAACTTCCCTACTCTTTGATAAAATGCATTATTATTATAGGTCAATCGATTCGTTTCGAACCAAGGAATCTTTTATATTCTTGCATCAACTCTGAATTATGCTAGTGAAAAAAAGTTTTACTATAAAAAACCGATTTTCAAAATATATAAATTACCATAACTTCCCCACTCTTCAATAAAATGTATTAATATTATAGGTCAATCGATTCGTCCCGAACAAAGGAATCTTTTATATTCTTGCATCAACTTTGAATTATGCGAATGAAAAAAGTTTTACTATAAAAAATCGATTTTTAAAATATTATTGAGTGCTAGAAAAAAATGCAATTAATATTTTTAGAAATCCTTCGGTCAGTTTCAAGATATTAGTGAGGAAAATATGTTCTCCAAATTTCATCAATTTATCTGCAACCGTTTTCTAGTTATCGTGTTCACAAAAAAGCGTGACATCCACACATCCACACATCCACACACACACACACACATCCGGACAATTGCTTAGAACATTGTATTAGACATTTTTAAATTAGGGAGGGTTTGATTAAATGAATTTAAAAATTTTGAAAAATGTCACCATTACAAAGCTTCCTCTATGAGGAAGCAAAAAGGGGAAGACTGTGCGCCCTGCAATTAATTTTCAACAAGAAAAATGCTAAAAAATTAATTAACCAAGTAATTAACTGAGTAGTTGAAATTTTCATCCAAAAAATAAAAGATGAATTTTCAATAAAAGAGTTCATTTTCAACCAAACAAAATTAATATTCAATGTAAAAAGACAAATTTTCTATCCCATAAATACAAAATTTTCACAAAAAATATGACTCAACAAAATAGCTGAATTTTTATAAAAATAATTAAATTTTTAGCCAAATAGTAACACTACTGAGAAATTTCTAAACCAAAAAGACGAAATTTTTAGGTAGTAGTTGAATTTTTGAAACAGAAAAGTTGAATTATCAAAAAAAGTTCATTTTTAACTAAGAAATATGTATTTTCTACTGAAGAAGATGGAATTCAAATAAAAGAATGCAATTTTCAACTAAATAGTAGAATTTTTAACAAAAAAAGGAAAAGGGGGAAATGGGTGTATCGGGAAACTGTACGAGGTCTGCAAAGGTATAAGAGAGAATATTCAGGATTCGATGCAAATTCCTAAGACCCTGAAGTTAAGTAAACTGGTTCTAATTATTTATTAAAAATGTCGTTTCCAAGCACAGAAATTATTATGATAGGATTTGTGAAAGTGTCTACAACACCTGCATGTATGACTCTGTAATTAGAGCTTACTTTTTCTCCTTTAAACCCGGGCTTGCACAAACAGTCGCCGGTAATGTGGTGACATGTTGCGCCATTGTAGCAGTCACATGCCAAGGAACAGTTATTTCCCCAGAAGCCTTCCGGACACCTATTTGCACAGACTGACCCCTGAAATAAAACAAGGGATGAAGATCATATCCAGAAAATGTTCTAAAAAAACGTAAAGGCTAATCCATTCTGTCCTAGCAGGCCACGTAAAAAAAACAGCTAGACAATTGCGTGTCCGTAAAGTGACCACATGGTGACCGTTCTGGTCACTGGTCCCGCTAGAGTGTATTTTCATCCTTTTTCAAATTTATTCGCAATTTCACATAGAACTCAATATTTTTTAAAAATATTTTTACACATATATATTTATTTACTTGTATTTATTCATGTGTTGAAAAATTAAGAATGAGAAGCGTGTGCGGCAACCTGACGTGTAATATTCAGGTTTCCACACACGTCTTTTAATTTTTAATTTGTTAACACATGAATAAATACAAGTCAATGAATACATGTGTGTAAAAAGAGTGATGAGTTTTATGTAAAATTGTTCATAAATTCAAAGAAGGATAAAAATATTTAATTGAAGGCCCGATGGACGGAAAGATCACTATGTGGTCACTTTACGGTACGCCATTGTAAAACTGTTTCGTTCATACGGTCAGCTTTGTTAAGCTTACAACTGAACATGAAAATAAGTCATAATAAATAAAACTTTGAAATTAACTAAGTTTATCCTAATTAGCTAACTGTATTTTATAACGTACCATCCAGCCAGAAGTGCAAATACAGTCTCCAGTTCTGGGATTGCATGATCCACCGTTTTGACAGCGACACTCAGATTTGCACTCATCTCCATGTGTACCAGCAGGGCACGGCTCTGTACATCTGGATAAAAATAGAGAACAAAAACCTGTATATCAGATTTCTTTCTGTTGTAAAAAAACTATATAAGAATATTCCTAACAACTTTTTTAATTCGCATTAGTTTAACAAACAATTTAAATTTTGTTTTTTACTATTTTCACCTTATCGCGCTTTACCTCTTCTATTCTATGCTTTTATCCAACAATTCTATCAGTTTCCATTCTCCTGCATCGATTTATACCGTATTCTGTTCTATTCCATATTCCAAAATTTGTTTCCATTTTATCTTGTTTTGTCAGTTTCAACCAAATTTTCCTTTGCATAAACTTTATCTTCACATATCATTTTTGTCCTATTCCTGTTTCTGTCCCTTTTGTTTCTTTTTTATATATATATGTTACAGGCAAAGTAGATCATCCGGCAATATATATAATTCCTAGGCATTATATATAATGCCCAAAAGAGGCCAGGCAAAGTATATAATACTCTCTATTATACACATTGCCTAGGGATTATATGTAATACCTAGAAGAAACCAGGCAAAGTGTATAATAAATATCCTCCATTATTTGAGCAATTTCTACTTTTTAAAACTTTTATTACTTTGGTGATTTCAAAGATATTAAAATGTATTTTTTCTTAATTATTCATAATAAGACTTCGTTTTGAAATATATATTTCTTCTAACAAATATTTTTTTTGAAATTTGTATTTTCCGAAAACAAATGTTTAAACTCAATTTTTGAAAAAAAAATTCTCTTCTTGATTTTCTTCAAATTCTTTTTTAAATATAGTTTACAATGAGCTTTAAAAGCCCTGCAAATATAAAAATAGTATTTCCCTTAGTTTTCGAGAAATAATTGAATATGCATGGGAAGTTTCTTTATATTTTGATTTTTTTGAATGCCAATTAAAACTTATTTCTTATGGCGTTTTCTTTTGGCGCTAATTATGATTTTTTGTTGTTAAAAAAATACAAATAGTATATTATACATAAAATACTAATTGCTATTGATAGAGAAATGTTTTTATGAATCATTGAAACAATTTATTATTGTTTTTAGCAAGTTTCACTCAGAATAGAGTTCGAAAGTCGCAATTTTCCGAATTTTTGAACTTATTTTCAACTTTTCAATTAGTATGAGGTAACAGTTAATTCAAGTTGACAAACATAATTGTTTAAGCAATTAAGTATCATTTCAAGTAATATTGTGTTTGAATAATGCTGAAAAGTTGCGGTTATTTTCTTAAATATTCAACATTTTGTCCACTCTTCAATTAGTGTGAGGTAATAATTCAAGTTTCAACTTGATTCATCTAATATTAAAGATTCCGAATCAAATGTACGTGTTAAACTTCATTATTTGACAATTCACAATTACCCAGGCATTGTAAGTAAAGTCAGACCTAACTCAGGTAATGAATATATACTATTCCAATGACAATTTAGTTAAATTGATATATCTAAATTTATTCTAAATTAGTTTCAAATTAGCATGTACTTTTGTGTTAATTTTGTGTTAATTTTGTGTTTTTTTTGTTGCAAATACTTAGATAAAATTATAAAACTGCATTTAAGAGAGAAAGTTGTTTCAATTATATGACCAATTGCTGGTTATTTGTAAAGTATCATTGGGAAGATTCGTTGGCAAAACATGACTGTACATTTGTCTATGAGAATTGTTTAAAAGATTGTTAAATCGCATCGATTTTGTATTAGTGTTATTCCAACATTAATTTTTGTTACATTTTATTTCCAACCTGTAGATTCTAATAAGCTGAACGTCCCAAAAAATTATATTCATTAATTAATTTGCTTTTGATTTCATAAATTCCCAATTATTTTTTCACTATTTTGTTTGAAACAATTGCTGTTTCTTCAAACAATTAAAAAACTAAAACATTATGCTTTTTCGGGATGAATCATACAGTTGATAAATTTCAATAATAATATTTCTAACTTAACATATTTGTAAATTATTTGAACAATTTTTTTTCTCTCAACAATTTTTCCCCCGTCCATTGTGAAACTTTTTTTTCTCCAGTTAATGACACAATCAACAAATGATAAGAGTAATATTTTTTCTTTAGGATATTTCTCAATTATTTGAATGATTCAACAACAAAATTTAACTAAACAATTTTGTCATCCTATAAATCGTGAAAAGTTATCGTCTTCTGAATAAATGTCGCAGATGATGAAAGTTAAGAGTAAAATTGTTTGTCGAAGACAGTTTTTTAAATGTTTTTAAAATGCTCCTGCAAAAAAAGTGTCAAACCAATCAGTATTTATGTGTAAAAAACAAAGTCCAGTTCAAAGTTCAATTTCTCATGCCCTTCTTCCACTACATCATTATATTCAAAATCAAGATTATATACTTTGCCTATCTTGGACTGGGCATTATATATATTGCCTAGGGATTATATATATTGCCTAGGCAAAGTATGTAATAAGTATTCGATTACATACTTTGCCTGAAGTGGGCAGGCATTATACATAATGCCTAGGGATTATATGTAATGCCTGGATTATATACTTTGCCTGTAACATATATAATATTCCTCTTTCCAAAGAATTCAATCCTTCTTTATTTCATCTGATTACTCATTTCAAGAACCCTACCCATTTCTGTGATGTTTTACAAAATTTACTCTACCTACTTCATTCAAGAATGCTATGCTTTTCTATCGCTTTCCATCCCATTTTATCTCTTTACCCTCTTTCTCTTTTTCCAATTATTGTACCCTCTTCTATCCAAATCCATCACTTGCAATTATACTACTTTTCTTAACATTTGTATCAGTTTCTATCCTGCTTCGCCGCTTATCCTCTTCCGTGAAAAAAATGTATCCTCTTTATCGCGTTTTATAAAATCCTATTTTTCTGTCAGAGAATTTCTTTTGTGTTCCATGGTGCAATCTCACACTGTGTGATAAAGAGTATAGATAAAGAGATCACTAAAGTGTGCGTCAACTAAAACTGAGATGTGATGAGGTTACAAAAGAATAGAATAAAAATTGATAGAAATGGATAGAATAAGAAAGGTTTAGAGTAAATAAGATTGTTTATTTTTTCTGTCCATTACGGTCCAACTTTCTTAATTTTTTATTCATTTCCCACATTCCTCTTCCCAAGAATTCCATCCAACTCGATTGACTTTTTCTATTCTATGGTCTTCTATTTCCAGGGTTCACAGCGCAAAAGGAGCTCAAAAAAGGGGAAATAGGGCAATTTTCTCACAAAAAGGGGAAAAATAGGGGAGAGTTTAAACATTTATTTTTACATGTCGAAAAGAAAGAACAATCCTTTGATAACAAATGGTATATTTTAAAATTTTTTTAAACTAAGTTCTCAATGATTTCTGCTATTAAAGAATCTATTTTTTAAAATTATATACTTTCAATGTAAATTTAAAACTACTCTCCTTTGTAGAGCGAAGTAAAAATACTGAAATTGTTCGAATCGTTTGAGCTAAGGGATAACAATTTGTGGGTCGACATCCAAAATTAGTGAAGAACCAAATTTTTTAATCGGTAAATATCTTCTGTTCTCTTTTTGAAATTTACATTTAAAAATTGTAATAATTCAAAAAAAATAGCCTTATTAAAAATTTGTTTAAATGTACTATAACATGTTTTTTGGATTGATTTGAACCTTAAATTTCTTCAGCTTGAACCATAGAAACATCTTATTATTTTTATTCATGGGGAACATTTTTTTCATGATGTTTATAACGTTCCAAAATCGCAAAAAAGATATGAAAACCCAAAAAGCCTAACTGACGACACAAATTTTTTTCCGAAAACCCAAAATAAAAAAAGGTTTCTTTGGTTCAAGCTGAATAACTTTCAAGTCCGACATATTCAACTATTTTAAAAATGTGTGCATATGCCTCAATAAAAAAAAAAACATGTTTTTGCACATTTTCAAAAAAACTGTAACTGAGCAAGAAATTTATTTTTAAATTTCGCAATTTAAAATTTTCAACAAATGAGATAATTTTTTAATACAATAGTTCAATTGTTGAATTAAGAACATCAGTTTTTAACAAAAAAATCGAATAGTTACATTTTCAATTCGAAAAATTAATTTTCAATTGAAAAAACTGAATTTTCGACCAAATTGTTGAATGTTGCAGCTTGAAAGAAGAATTTTCTACAATGCAGTTGATTTTTCAACACAAAAATATGAATTTTTAATTTAAAAGTTAATTTTCAAGCAAAAATTAAAACTTTTAGTTAAAAAACTTAGTTTTTAACGAAAGGAAAAAACTTCAACTGAAATGACGAATTTATAACAAAGTAGTTCAAAATTCGACCAATTAGTTGAATTCTGTACCAAACTGTTGAATTTTCCAGAGAAAATTCAAATTTTCTACAAAATAGTTGAATCTTCAATCCGGAAACGCGAATTTTCAACAAAAGTTGAGTTTTCAACCAAAAAAGATTTTTTAGTCAATAAAGAAAAAAAATTCAAAATAAAAAAAGATCAGTTTTGCACAAAAATGGAATTTCTACATTTTCATTTGAAGAAAGTAATTCTCAAATCAAAAAACCAATTTTCTACCAAATTATTGAATTTTTGAGCGAAAAAAAAGAACTTTCTACAATATATTCGAATTTTTAATTAAAAAATATAAACTTTCAATACAACACATAATTTTCAATCAAAAATTGCAATTTTCAGTTCGAAAAAATTAATTTTCAACAAAGTAGTTTGATTTTCAAGCAAAAAGCGAGTTTTTCAACAAAATAATTATATTTGTAACCAAATAGTTAAATTTCTAACCAACATTCTGCCAGAAAATATAAATTTTGAACGAAGTTTGAACTTTCAATAAAATAGTTGAATTTCCCAATATATTCGATTTTTTAATTAAGTATTTAACTTTGTACATTTCAACTAAAATGTGTTACTCTTCTGATACTTGTTTAAAAAATACTGTATATTTTATAACTGTTCCAATTTTATATTGGATAATAACTTTTGTCTCCAGTTTTCCCATTTTCAACTTACTTCAAAATGTTTCATCTTCAAATTTTTTTAAAGAGCATTTATTTGTAATGGTCTGCACTCGAAAAGTGTGCCTTATTTATTCATAAATAATTTATTTGAATGCTATAATTGCTCTAATTATTATTCAGTAATTTGTATAATTTCGAATATCGTATATTTAAAGAGAAAAGGGGGAAAAGGGGAAGTTTTTTTGGGAATGGGGGAAAAAGGGGAATGTCAAGAAAAAAGGGGAAACTAAGACAAAAATGGGAAGACTGTGCACCCTGTATTTCTCTTTTCAACCATTTTACCATACACTGGAAGAAACAAATTATGAAATAATATGATAGAAGCAGATAAAATAGATCCAGATTAGATTAATACGAAAATGGATAGAATAAAAAAGGTTCAGAATTTCAGGACAGAAATTGATAGAATTGGGTAGCGTCATTATGGGATACAATTCTGTATCTAATATTTTTTCTGGTAATTGTTTACTTTCATGAGTTTTCCTAATTTTTGAGTAAATTTTGTGAAATCTTTTGCAAAGCCTTCTTTCAAGCCCAAAAGTAAAATACACTGGGAATCCCATTTAAGTATCTCCCATTTAAGTTGTTCCGAGAATTGATGCAGCGGCGGTTTCGTGATGAGAGAGCCGCGGGGCCGAGAGGGAAGGACTTGTTCAGTCAAGCGTGACAAACTGCAGGAAGGGCCGCACTCCCACTGCATTAATTGCATCAGGTTGCGTCATGCTTTCAAATCCAACAGAAAGGATTCACGCAGACCTGCCTGTTTGCGTTCGGAGCGAGCAAAGGTTGTGTTCGTTTTAAGTAAAGGACATTTAGAACAATGCCCGAAACTGCACTTAAATGGGATTTCCAGTGTATCAGTCGGGGGAAAACAAAACGCATTTGTATTTTTGTCAAAAAATACTAAAATAATCTGAGTCTGATTAGCCATAAAGAGTTAACTTGGAGACAGGAAATTATTCCGCGAATTCTGAACACCATCTTCAAATTTAGACTATATATACAATGATTCATAGATCGTTTTAGAACTGAAATAAAAAAACTCACAGAGGTCCAGTATATCCAGCAGCACAGTGACATTCGCCAGAAATGTGGTGACAGCTGCCCCCATTTTGACATCTGCAAACTTCTCCACAATCCTGTCCATACCGATCCGGTGAACATGTTTCATCACACAATGCTCCCTTCCATCCTCGAGTACAAATACATTTGCCATCGAAAGGATCACAGCTTGCGTCATTTTGACACTTACAACTACTTTGGCAGTCCTTGCCCCATTTTCCGAATGGACATTCTAACAAAAAATTAGAAATTTTATAAGTATAGATTTCCTAAAGTATTTCTATAATCGCATCCATCAATCCATCATCTACATCGTTATAGTCTGAGGGGATCTCTTAAACAATTAATATTCTGATACATACTTCAAAGGACTATTTTTCTTTATTTTAAAAATGAGAAACTGGAGATTAAAATTTGATAAAATCGCATTCGAGCTTTAAGAACACATAAAAATTCTTTGGTCCTTTCCATCATTTGGTGAATAGACATTTAAAATAAAATAAAAAATTGCATAAGTATAGACTTCCTAAAGTACTTCTATAATCATATTCATCAATTCATCACCATCTACGTCATTACAGTCTGAGGGGATCGCTGAAACGATTAATACCCTATCTCTACAAAGGAGTCTTTTAATTTATTTTTAAAATGAGGGACTGGACATTAAACTTTGATAAAAGTGAATCAGCGCAAGAACGATTCAGAGCTTTCTAGAAGTATTCATAATTTATGGGAATTGATCATTTTTCTTATGGTCAGCTAATTACAGACTGAGCGAAGAATTATTAAACGGATTGGAATTATTTAGTACAATTTAAGTAGGTATCAACTTACTGAGATCGCAAAGTGGACCACCGTATCCTGATTCACAAGTACATACGTCCGGAGCTGTACAACGACCATGACGACAATCTTCTGAACATACAGGAATGCAACGTTCTCCGTCTGTTGTCAAGGTGTAACCTTTACAACATTCCTCAACTGGTTTGTGTTTTGTTAACGTCTGTAAAATAACAACAAGTTTTAATATAATTTTTGCACAAAAAAAAGTTCTAACTTTTACTGGATAAACAATATCTAAATTTTGCAACCCACCTGAGTGCTATATACAGTCTTGTAAATTACTTTATATTTGGAACACCTCGGTGGAAAACTCAAGCACCAAGTGTGTTCCCGTTCCATGTAAGGTTTCTGTTCAGATACTTTAACTGTGACTTGATACCTATAAATAAATTTAAGTATTGAACTTAATTGGTATATAATACACAAATATTGTAGGAAAAATTTATTGAGACGTACTCTGTCTGCCTGGTACAGACATTGGGACCCTCTAAAGCAGCATTTGTTATTGTCAATAATAGCAGGGTTGTTGCAACCGTAGCAGATATTTTGGCAACGAACGCCATTTTTCCCAGATTTTAAATCTGTATTTCTACTTTTCTAAACTCGAGTACTCGAGTTTGAATTTGTTCTTTCAGCCTCGATCTTGCATCTCTTCAACCCTATCCTCGATCCAGCCCGAAGTTTCCAACAACTCAACCAGGAGTGTTTTCCAGGATTTTTTTCTCCAGCTGGGTCCATCGGCAGCTTACATAATTATCTCCAATCTAGAAAAATAAAAGATAAATATCAGTGATCTGCATTTTCTAAGCTTTTCTTTAGCATTTTCACCTTCAAGAAAATTTATCGGCATGACCATCACGGTTTCTTGCACACATACATCAGTACAGACTTGGACAAAAGCCATATTAAACAGAAATAAGTAAAGAGATATTTTCCCCTGAATTGTGTTATTAAAAATATTTTAATCAATTGCAGCTTCAAATAAATAGAAGAAGATTGTTTGCAGAATAAGTAAGAGAAATTAATTTTTCATATTCACTGGGTACAGTTTTAATTTTCGCAATATCTCTAAAATTTAAAATTATTTTAAAAACTCACAAAAAAGTAGTTATATTCTTGAAGCAATAAATTTTCTATAAATGTTGTATTCCAGTAATTTATTACTATTCTCAGAAAACGAGTATTCCAACTTTTTAAAATGTAAATGAACACATAATAGGTTTTCTACACATCTACAATGACTTTACATCTGGCTAAATTTAAATCAAACATCAATGAAAATGCCCATCTTCCCCTCAATGATTACTCCTCATTTCTGAATCATTCAGACACACATGCTTCACTTTTCAGGGTTGACTTTTTTTCCTACTTCAAGACAAGATGTGATTCACGAAATGTTCATTAATCAAGAATCGCAGACGGCACGTGACCGGAAGTTCCAAAATGTCAAGTCAAAATCTGACACCTACATTTTCGGCTGAAAGCTAAAACCTGAAGTAAATTATTTTGAAGCATTAAAACCTCTTCTTTATAGCCTAAGCATAGCATAAAACATCGGACCAAATCACTTAATTTTCTCCATAAAATATTTAAAAATAGGTATGCTATTATTTCCGTTTTGAGAATCATTTTATTTGTTGTTGTTCATATTAAACATTATAATAGCCACTGTATTAAGAACAGTCAACGCCTTCTGAGTAAAGGTGGATCGATTTGCTGAAATAATCCCTTACGAAATAAAAGGATAGAAAATTAAACAAATGTTTAAATACACAATTCAATTTCATTACACCTATTCAAATCCTATCTTACTTTATTCTAATTTTCTTTACAACATCTCAACAATTGTCTATTCCTTTGTACCTTCTTTTGAGTAATTGTATCCTCTTCTATACATTTCGATCACTTTTTATCCTATTCCAATTGCTAATAATTATACCCTTTTCTATCCCTTTTTATTACTTTTTACTGCTTTTCAATTTTATAACTGTTTACCCTAATTCTCTTTTCGGTAATTCTATAATTTTGTATAGTATTTTATAATTATTATAGAAAGTCATAAGCGCGCTTGCAGCGCGCACCTTCGACAATTTACATGATCTTGAAATCTCAAGTAATGTCATTTTTGCTCGATGGAAGTAGTATGTGAAATGAAGATGAAAATAGTTAGTTTGACTATAATCATTGCATTTTCTACATTTGAATATTAAAAGGGAAATAGTAAATATAATGAAAGTAGTAACTAGTTCGCAACATGTATCACTCGAAAGTCTACTTTATTTGAAGATTGTTTACTTATTCTCGAAAATGTACAGAATGTTTTCACCGAAAAAAGCCATTATTTATTAAAATTGAACAATTTTTCAAAAATTGGTAAGAAGTGACAGTAATAAGAAATTCAATTACAAAAACTATTCTTAAAATCATAGAAACCTTTTTTGCAGAGACATGGCTTTGACACGGCACCTACCTTAAGGAAAAATTGACTAAAATGTACTAATTTTTTTTTTTAATTTTGTTCGGGCTAAAAATAAATCTTGGGTCTTTTTTCTTAAAGAACCTTGCGATTAAAAAGTGAAATTTAATTTATTATTGGTGAATATCGTGTAAAGTATCAGCGCGCGTGTGCAAGCATCATTGGATATATCGGCGCATTTGAAAATTATTTTCGTCAATAAACAATTAAAATTTCACTTTTTAGTCTCATCGTTATTGAAGGGGAAAAATCCAAAAATGCTTTCTAGCCCAAAAAATATAAAAAGTGTCCTATGAAAAAGTCAAATTTATTTTTGACCTCTTTTTTTGTCGTTCAAATATTTTTTCAAAAATAGTTAAGACCGATGAGAAAGGACTTGAACAAATCTTTCGAAACTGCTGTAGAAAATATTGTCTTTATTGATATTAAAAGAATTTAAAATCGCTGAAGCAAATGTTGCATTCTTTCTTTTGAGATAAAAAATGCAAAAAATATGCCTTTATTCCAAAAAAGTCCAATATTTTTCTATCTGATTCAAAATCGAAATAAAATCTACTTTCTCATGTATAATTTCATGCACCAAAATCAGAGCATGAAAAAATTTACAATTCAAAATCAGATTTCCAGACTACCTTTTTCCGGCTCATTAGAGACAAATACATAACAAAGAAAAAAAGAGTGAGAAAAATGTTTCTTTTTCTATTTAAACAATGTAACAATCTGAATAACTGCCTCAGAATCAACCATAAATGCGTTTTACAAATATCAGGCAATTTTGACTTTTTGAATGGGTACACTTGAGAAATAATTCCCCATCTATATAAATTAAATACAAATATAATGATCTAAAATAACAGAAAAAAATTTTAACCGTTGTTATTGACTGTATTATACTCTATAACAAGTTTGAATCAGTGATACACTTCTTTCCATGTGAATCAATGACAATTCACTTTAAAAAACCTGTCAGTGTAGGGTAAGGAGGGGCAGCGCCAACCGGTGGGGCAAAGACGAATTTGCTTATAACATCGCTATTATTTAACAATTTTAATATTACTTCGCATTAAATAAATCTATTATATCACAGAGATAGTGTTACGTACTAAAATCTTAAAAATTGACGATGTAAAAGAAAAATGATGCAGAAAACAGTTTTGACAACGAAAAGAATGGAAGATTCGCTAGCAGAAATATAAAGTTTTCAACATTAATGGCAATACTTACAGTATGAAAATTTTATATTTTGACAGATTGCACAAAATCACATTATTTCATTATAATAGTTGAACCTAATTCAAGTCCCAAATATTTTTAATGTGGTAAATAAATGAGGCCTCACCAGTGGGGCAAGCATGACGAAAATAATAGCTAACTAAATAATAGCAAGAAACTATTAAATATTATTATTTTAAATCCGGTCGGTAGAGCGGGTGTTTTGTATTGGTATGGTAGAAACCTTTACGCGTAGTCCATCTCTAGTGCAATGTCAACGCATAAGAGGTTATATCATAGCTATCACTATTTTTATTAAAAATAACTTATTCTTCTTGCTGGAAATGTTTTGAGGTAATTTTTCCAGTATATAAAATACCACAGGAGCGAACCATCATGTTTTGCCATCTTCAGATATTTTGATTTTCATAAAAAGCTGCGGTTGGCTTTGCCCTCGGGTGTGGGGCAAAGCCGACGAAATACAGCTTGTTGGAAATAATTGAATTATTAAATCATTGTTTCATTAATGTAATTAATACTTGTAGAAATATGATATACAATAATGTAGGACTCGAAATGAAAAAAAGTGGATCAGTTCCACATCTTATTAACTTTAAAAAAATCATTGACTGTTAACTGGTTGGCGCTGCCCCTCCTTACTCTACATTGATTTTCCAGTAGAAAAAGTTAATAAAATTCAAGTACCTCCAACAACTTGCTTCTAGTACTTTTATTTATTTATTATTTTACTTATTTCTGTTACTTGAATTGCAATTGTCATTAGAATTTTCGGACTTATAACAGATAAAGTACTGTTAACTAGGACTAAGCGGTGCATGAGGGGGATAACGGCGCTCCCTTGATTCTGCACTTCTGAATGCGTTATTTTCTTCTTCTAAATGGAAAATCAGAAGTTTTGCAACTAAATATTGTAAAACTTTACTTGCAAGACCTAAAAGAAGCTATGTTGCGTTTCAAATACATTATTTAGGTTGCGCCGCATTCCCCCACATGCACGCCGCTTAGCCCCAGTTTACGGTAATGATTTTATTGCGGATTTATAGATTAAACTGAAGTTTATCAGTGAATAAAATTTTGAGACATCCTGTATGTATTTCTTCCAGTGAACTAGTTTGAAACAGACTGTAACTCTTCTGCAGTAGATATCTACCCACTCACTTTTTAAGTCCCATCATCCGTAATTCGTTTGAAGCCTCTCGACCTCTTATATGTCTAGCGAATCAGCGTCACAGGATATCCCATGATGCTCTACTTCAAAGTAAACTTTTTTTTCTTAAATTATTCCCAATCTTTCAATCTAAAATCACTGATCCAACAATTATTGATGATGATTATTATTATTATAAACAAATTTAACTTTATGAATTTGGATTATAAGATAGATATTAGATCTAAGTAATTTATGAAACTCTAGATTTATATTCTTATCATATGGAATCTAAATTTGGTCTATTTTGAATAAAATTTTTATACATAAAGATAAATGTTTATCGATCGGTTTAAATTTAACTTTGGAAAATTTCAGCTCTTCTACACCCTCTTCATAGAGAAACTAAGAATATCTCCCTTCTTCTGATACGGAAAACGATATAAAATTCTAGACGTTGCCTCTTTATGCTAGTTTTTATGTTGTACGAATTGCTTATAGCGACCTTCGCATCTCATTGGATTGGCACGCAAGCTCGGTCGAGGCTCATCAATGCTTGGATTTTTATAAATATCGAGGAAAGAAAGAAAATTATGAATAAATGTTAACTAAGTTAATAAAAAAATATTAAGATTGTTATGTTTCCATGAGAATCACAAATTAAATCAGCCTGTCAACCACAAAGTTGGCTTAGAATTATATACGGAAAACCCCAGAGAGCTTATTGTTATAACAACAGACAGGTCTTCACAAAGAATATGTTATTATACTTTCAAATTTGTGGCGAGAAACGTAAAAACACATAGAACTTAACTGTACACTCAGAAAACGATTTTGTTGTATCATCCAGACTTTTGTTGATTCACCTATAGAATATGGTTATTATATAGAAAACAAAATATTTTGTTGTGCCAACTAAATTTTTTGGTTTTTTCAAGCAAATCTTTTGATAAATGGAGTAATTTGTGAATTAAACCAGAACATTTCGTCAGGTCATCCAAATATTTTGTTGAATCAACCAAAATTTCATTGATTCAACGAAATTTTCATGTATCTTTAAGAAAACAGTTTTTCGGTTCAAAATTTTTTTTTCTGATCGCATATTGTCCTGCTTAGAATAAAATATGTGGGCGTCCGCATGGAAAGGACACTTATGGTCTGTTCTAGTTTATGAGATATTCGCGGTTTTCTAAGTCAAGTTCAAAATTATTATTTTTGGGTTTGAGTAGAGGACATATTTCATGATCGAAAAAAATATATTACATGTGTGCTTATGGCACTCACCAATAATTTTAGATGCGTTTTTCTCTGAAACCGGTTTTTCGAAGTGCCAATTTCAAAAATACCAAAGGGACTCGTTTTTCAACTTATAGGATTCATTTTGGGCCTAAAATGCCGGCAATTTATCCGGGTATATGTCCCTATACGTAACTCCATACTGACCATAAGGGCCCTTTTCATGCGGACGTCCACATATATTCAAAACTTACTTTGAGAATTTGTATGAATAACTGGTGAATCTCAAGGAAATTCCTAAGAAGGTTCTGTGAAATTTAAATTTTTGAAAGAACATTCGAATTCCAATAGTCAAATTAATTCGAAATTATTTATGGGAACTCGTTAAGACTTTGGACATCATAAAATTCTTGTAAATAAAGAAGAAATGAGAACTCAATTATTAATTAATTATACCCCAAGGGAGCGTCCATTAATTACGTAAGGCCTTTGGCGAAAGCGGGTCCGGAAAATCTTACGAATCCTTATTGGGGTAGGGAACACGCTAAGATCCAAAGAACGTCTTACGCAACTTTCCTCTTTTTAATTTTTTTTTAATATGCTACTTGAAACCTGTTTTGGCTGTTGAAATTACTTTTTATACTATCATACACATTATATCATTATTTGTTTTACTTGTTTTTTATTATATAATATTTCATATTGCATAAGTCTAATAAATATAAAGTCGATAAGTTAAGCAGTCTTGAAGGACTTCATGAAATCTCGTGGAATCATTTGATAATCATTTGACATCCGTGGAAAACCCCTTAAAATCTCTAAAAATAAGTTAAAATCTTTTGAAATTCTGTGAAATATTCAACAATTATACGAGATCCCTTGAGATTTTTGAAAAACCTTTGAAATTCATTGAAATCTTTATAATCTGTGGGAATGCTTCTGAATCTCTTGAAATTTCTTTAAAAATTTAGAAACTATTAAAATTACTCAAAATCCTTCATCATATTCGAAAATCATTTGAAGTTCCGTTAAATCTTTTAAAATCCTCTAAAATCCGTGGATGTATTTTTGAATCTTCTGAAATCTCTCAAACTCCTTTGACATCCTATGATATCATCGATACCCCTTTAAATCTCTTAAAATCCGTTAAAATTCCATAATTTCCTTCGAAATCTTTACAAAATTTGTTTAATCACGTGAAATCTTATGAAACCCTTTTAAATTCCTTGAAGTCTTCGAAATCCCATAAAAAAAAATCCTGAAATCTCATAAAATTCTTTGTAATCTGCAAGAATTGTTCTTAATTTCTTAAAACCCCTCAAAATCCCACAAATTTCATCAAAATTCTCCCGTATTACTTGAAATAACTTAGAATCGCTTGAAATCTGATTAAACTCTTTAAAGTACTTTAAAATCTGGTATAATTCATTGAAAAAGTTGAGATTCCCTCTGAAATCATACTAGGTAATTTCTGCAAACTCTTGAAATTTTTTTACATCATTTGAAATCTATGAAACCTGTCATAATCCTTGGGAATCGTTTGAAAACCCTTAAAACTTTTGCAATACCCTTGGTTAAGTTTCTGCATCAGTTATGTTTTTGGCGGGATTGGACAACTTTTTGGAAAAAATATACACAAAAATATTAATCAACTAATTTTATTTTTATTTTACATGGCCTACTTTGATTTCAGAACTGCATTGAACAAAAAGACCAAGTATTTGCATCTTACTTGATTTTGGCGGGATTTCACTATGCTTTGGAAAAATATACACAAAACTATTAATCAATTATTGTTAATTATTATTTTTTCATTGTAATTGGCCAACTTTGATTTCAGGACTTCATTTAATTATTCTACTTGGCCATGCTTTCGCATCATAGATATTTTTGGTGGGATTTAAACTTTGTTTTCCGATATTCTATTTTGATCTGTCATATACACTGATACAGCACCTTTTCTTCTGCGGTCTATATATTTCTGAGTTTCTTTTTACCTTGAAACCTTGAGAGATTAATGGAAACAAAAGCCCTTAAAGTGTTTCATCTTACGATGTGTACTTGGAACTCATTTTTTTGCCATCAACTCTCTTTGTCTTGACTTTTTGTCCGCGCCTGGTAGTGCTTGGATGGTTTCGTTTTCGTACGATCAGTTCACTCCACGTGTGTGCAATGTGTACATGTGAATGCCCAAGGTAGTGTCTTATGTGGACAGTATTACACGCCTTCATAAAAAAGTGCTTACACAAGTGTACGTACAACTCACTTGAAATAGTGTGCGTGCGAAGCCAGACCAAGGAGGGATAATGCCAGTGCGTAAATCGGAGTGGTACAGGCGGGTTTACAAATGCAGTTGCATTCAAAGAGCAGGAAGGTAGAGCAACAATTGAAAATACTTCTAAGAGAAGAGTGAACGACCTTTATTGTTCTCATGAAATCGAAAAAAGGAATTAGTACCAAAGAAACCATTCCCAAGAAACTTCAGTCGCAATTATATCATTTATTTTTTGTTCAGCAATTACTTCTTCACTATCTTAAATGCCGACAAGAAAAATATGGGGCTTTAAACGGAAGACCTTGAATACTAATGGGCCCGCGTGGAAAGCTTTACTTGTGATCTTACTATGGGATTATCAGTAAGTTTGCGTATTTTTGTGTGATCTATGCCACGTGATGACTTTGTGAAGCTCTTCGCCTGGGCTGATCGCTACAGACAGAGCGGTATTGGGGAACAAACGTGTTATTTGAATAAGCAACACGGGAGTTCTATAAGATTGATCTAAAATTGATACCTCCTAAGATCAATGATACATTTTTATAGATTTTGCAACAAATTAAACAAGAAGAATTTGAATATTAAGTTGAAATTCGAAAATGCTATATTTTAAATATCGAAATTTTGCAAATGCAAAAGGATTTTCAATTACCAAATACTTGTTATTATTGAATCAGACACTGACATTCGCCAACCGACCCGGTAAAAGTCTTGAAGACTGGCCCTAAAAGTAATACTACACGGAATTGTTTGTAATTAGTTAAATATAGTTAACAGATTTCTAGGGATTTTAAAGGATTTGAACAGCTTTTCAGGGAATTCATAGCATTTTAATTATTTTAAGGAATGTTTAAAGCTTTCTTTCCTTTTTTTTAAAGAATTTAAAAAGATTTTACGACATTTTAAGGAATTTCACAAAAATCAATTAAAGGATTTCATATTATTTCAAAGATTCTACGGGATATCATTTTTTTTTCATTTTATGAGACTGCAAAGAGTTTTCCCAACTTTATCAAGATTTTGGAGGCCATGTGATGAGTGTGCCACGTGACCAGATTCCTACCTTACCGGCACGTTTTTATTTGTCAACTTATTTTCACACGAATAGCCACATCGAGTTGAAAATTTGGGATAATAAATAAGAAGCACTAAGAAATGCGGCTCTGGTCCTAAATTTTTATAATTATGAAAAAAGTTTTTTTTTGTGAATATTTTTTTGTTGCTTTTTTTATGATTATTACAATTTAGGACCAGAGCCGCCTTTCTCAGTGCTTCTTATTTATCATATCAAAATTTCAACACGATGTGGCTATTCGTGTGAAAATAAGTTGACAAATAAAAAAAGTGTCGGTAAGGTAGGAATCCGGTCACGTAACCAACTCGTCACATGGTCTTAAGAAGATTTTAAGGTAATTTTAAAGCCTCCAAGGGACGTCACAAAATAATAAGGGATTTCGTAAGATTTCAAAGTATTTCAAAATTTCCATGCGGCTTCAAAGAATTTCCTTAAATTTCGAAAGATTTAGAATGATTTCATGTAGGATTTACAAAGTTTCAGGATATTTCAAAATATTTCCAGGGATTTTAAATATTTTAGGTTACTTCAAAAGATTCATTTGAAATTTTATAAAATTTAAATGAAAATTCATGCGGTTCTGAAAAATTTCCTATAATTTCAAAAGATATGGAACGATTTTATAAGACCTATAAGGTTTTAGGATATTTTAAAAGATTGAAATGAATTTAAACAAAATTTTAACTCATTTTATCAGATTTCCCAGGATTTTTATGATTTTGAGAAATTTTAAAAGCTTTCAACGTATTTTAATAAATTTTCCAGGATTTTAAGAACTATCAGATTTTATGGAATTTCACAGGTCTTTCAAGGGATTTGATAGGATTTCAACGGACTGTAAAAATTTGAAGTAATTTTATGATATTTCAAGAGGACTTTAATAGGATTTTCTAGATTTGAAAGTTTCTTAATTTTTCAATTTTAAGTGCATGTGGCAGTCTGTCACGTGACCAATTAGGGGAGACCACCCTACAGTAGATAGGGAAAAAATCAACAGCATTTAACTGCATTAGTTTCCAAAATTAAAGAAAGATGATCATTGTTAAATAAAGTTTACATATTTAATTAAGTATTCTTATAGAAAAAAATATCACGAAATTAATCAATTAGCTGTATTAAACTTTTTTATTAGACCTGGTCAATAGTACGATTTTGACAGCTTTGTCCATCAATAGATAATCGTTTCTGGTATTGCTCCTGGGCAAGTTAGAATACTCAATTCTGGATAATTATAATTTATTATTAGTATACTTACAATTAAAATCAATTCATTGAGTAAATAATACTTGAAACTACGATAATTTTACAAAAAACGCAAAAGTTTAAATTATTGACATTTTTTTATCTCTGATATTTCGTAAGGTTGGTGCGATTGGTACAAGATGTTTAATCTTCATACAATTTAACCTGACTTGCGATGACAGAAAAGTGCAGTTTTTGTACGTACCTTAATCCAAAAAATTATACCTTTTCCGAAAGGCTCCTTGAAACACAATTAAAATTTATGAGCTTTTTAATAAATAATAATTTACATTATTTTCATACTTTATCATTTGAAATAATTTGAATTTAAAAACTTCACAAATCAAAATAAACAAACAAACACAACCTTTAATTCAAAACAACTGCGAGACAGTCGCAGAGCTGCCAATTTTGACAGAGACATTTCTTGTAATTTTCCGATTATCTACTGTTGGTTATCTACTGTTGGAAAATGTAATATTCAATGAAATGTCCTTAAATATTTATAAATATTGAAGAAAAAACACTTTGTATTTATAAATATTGTTCATTAAACTTCAAGCTTTGATTCTAATGTATTAACATGTCATGAAAATGTTTCATTAAGTTAAAAAGTATAAATAAAGAATGGGTGAAATTTTTTTTTTCAGGTTAAAAATAAATTTTTTGCTCTCACGCATTAATTAATTATGAAATTTCAATAAAAGTTCGTCAGAGGATATAGTATCCTTGCTGAAACGTTATACTAACAAAAGTAATGAACATTTGTTGTCAGTTTTCCAGTTAATTAAGATTATCTACTGTAAATCATTATCTACTGTAGGGAGGTTTCCCCTACATTTTTTTATATTTGACGGTCTTATGATAGGGGCACGCATCTCTGGCCCACTTGAGTTCTTATTTTGTTTAAATAGTGTAACTTTATTAATTTTTAACTTGAAATGTAACAGAGAACAGGGCTTCAGTGCCCTGGCTAAAATTAAATTAATAAAATTGCATTATTCAAACCAAATAAACACTCAAGTGGGCCAGACTGCCGTGTCCTTGTATATTTGGAACCATTTCTCAAAATATCAGCTCAATATATTTATTTTTCTAATTATAAAGCCGAATATAATAACATGTAATTGGTCATGTGACAGACTAAGTGGCCTGGATTTCTTCCGGCCCATCAGTTACTGCACCGAGTCTGCCCCACGCCAGTCCGTTTCTGGAATCAGGGTGGACAATCAAATCTCGGAAAGAATTCCCAATTAGGAAAAATGTTTCCCGGTCATTAAATTTTCAAATTCACGCCTTCGAAACTGACGATTAATAATTTTACACTATTAAAAAAGAATTTTCAAAATGACTTGTTTAATGTGGGGCACTTGTGAATTGAAAAAGATTTAAATTAAACATGCAAAATTAGGCAATTTCAAACTCAAACCTTTTTTTGTTCAATAATAACAAATTGAAAGGTTTTTAAGTTGAATAATTTTAATTTTCTCACGTTCAAAATTAGATAGTACCTATACTCTAGAAAAAAAAACAGTCAAAATAACATACTTAAATTCTAAGCTTACAAAATTAGAAAATCACGAAATAAAAAAGTAACATTCAAAATTATATGACTTCATATTAGAAGCCATCAGATTTGCACAATCTTAAATTTAGTGCAATCACAATTTAATTTTCAGGGGCTAAAATATGGGGCCACCAATTTCGAATATTTTAATTCTACTTGATACGCTTACAATAAATAAAGTTGGAATCTTGTAAGGAATCATTTTAAAATCTCTAAAATTAAAATATTTTTCAACTTGAAAGTATCCCATTTTGTAAATTTGCGAACTTTTGAAGAATTCAATATTCACAATTGCTACATTTTAAATGCTATGAACCTGAAATTTTTTAATTTATATTTTCAATCTAAAAATATTCCATTTGAATGCTTCCAATTCAAATAAACTCACCTGAAATAATAGAATAAATAATAGTGAAAGTGAAATGAAATTACATAGTCGCCTTTGAATTTCAAACTTGAAGCTTTTAAAACTGAATTTAAACATTAGAAGTGCTTATTGAACTATACGATTTGATATTAGCTTAGTCAAACTTTATTTAATTCCATTTGACATCAAGTGACAGTTTCAGTTATTAGATGAAGGGCAACACCGCATAAGGGCGTAAGTGCCAAAACCCGAATTTTACAGGAGAAACAAAAAACTGTAGAACTTTCACGCAATTAATTTAAAAAAAAGAAATGCAAAAACAGTTCGAGGTACTGTTAGACTTTATCGATCCATGGAACTAACATCCTGAAAGAAGCATCCATCTCCGAGAAAACCTTTGTCAAAGGAACGGCGCGTCCCCTAAAAATCTGATTTTGATACATAAAGAGTTGCATAACTTTTTTATTTTTAAATTAAAAAAAAAAGAATAAAGAACCTTCGAGCTATTGGTTATCTCTATTGAATTTTGAAAAGAGGGATCGAAAAAAATAACCATGTGCGAGAAAACCCTTGTAAAATAGCATCGCATCCTAAAAATTAAAATTTTGACACCTAAAAAGTGGTTTGACTGTTTTATTTTTGCATTTAGAGAAATAACAAGAGAGTACTTTCGAGCTATTACTTAACTTTATCAAACCGCGAGATAAACATCCTAAAAGGAGCAGTCAAATCCGAGAAATCCCTTATCAATGGTGCGGTGCGTCCCCGAAAACGAAAATGTGGACACACAAAGAGTTGCATAAATTTCTTATTTTTTGAAGAAATTAAAAAACAAAGAAGCACTTTTGAGCTATTACCTAGCTTTATCGAATTGTGGAAAGAACAGGCAAACATATTAAATTACTTTATAAACAAAAATACCAAACATGAATTTTGACCCACTCCTAAATCGAACCGGACCATAATCTTTTACGGAAATATGAGTTCGGTTAAAAACATTATTTTAGGCCAATAAAACGCATTTCCGAAATTTGGCACTTTCGCCCTTATACGGTGTTGCCCTTCAGATACGATCAGCTAATACGCTTTCCTACTAAAATTGAGAATTGAAAAGATTCCCAGTCGCTCAAAAATTCCCGGTCATTTATCTTTTTTTCCGGCCACCCTGACAAATAAATATTCAAATTCGTTGGTGCTAAAAATGATTTATAAGCAAAGGTAACTCGATATTGAGGGGTGCGCCCCTTTAAAATTGCTCCCTTTGCTATGACATTAATTGTCGAAAACTTGTGGGAAGATCAAAGAAATAAAGGGTAGCTCTCCATAGAGACATACGCGCCTATTGTCGAAAATTACATTTTTGGCTAGAAAAATCAGACAAATTGTAATACACACTGTGACGAGAGTTTTTTTATGTCATGTTTCCAAGTTTTTAAATTTATTTCTAATTTGTTTTGAAACTTTTTGCAATTTTTTTAACCCAAAAGCTACAAATACGTTATGCTCACACTTATTTTTATTGAAGATTAGAGAGCAATTCACTAGTTAGAAAGAGAATCTTTGTTGTCTCTGAAATATAAAATTTGATTTTCAATCACGATCCAAAGTTGAGGAACCATGTCGTTCGATAGAAAAAATTCCCCTTCCATTTTCGCGGAACCTAATAATATTTTACAATCAAACTTTTCAGACTTCAATTCAGCCGTGATTTATCTCGAGGCTCGGAAGCATTTTTTTCTACAGTGAAAATTCGATTTTTGAAGGCGATTTTTGTCTCTTCTGAAAATTCATAAAAACGGCGCTTATGTCCATATGGAGGATCATCTAATACCCTTAGGGTGTTAACTTGTTTATATCGGAAAGCCAGGGGTGAGGGTATGTAAATGAGTCAGAGGATGTGATTCTACCGCACGCGATAACACAAAGTTATAAATTAACTGTCTGTAGGATGTGCAATGTGCATTATGCATCATGGGACAGTATAAGATCATATTATTTTCTGAAACAAAGGATAGGATTGTAGGAACTGCATTCATGATTGCTCCTATCCCGATACGATATACATTGAGGAATTAGAGTTGAGGCATGACAAAAATTATTTTTGCCGAGAATCGGTATCATGAGTTGTACCACGAAAGAATTAGTCACTAATTTAAAACCTCGAGAATCACGAACCCAATATCAAGTCAATCCAAAGGAATATTAGATGAATCCGAGGATGAATTTCAGTTCAGGAAGACTTTCAAACTATTATTTCTAAGTAATTATCAATCACATTTCCAATTTTGTAATTATTTGCCTAATTAAAGCAAAACGCTAAATTATAAAATGGCAGGAGGTATAAAATGTGACGAGTTGGTTTGTTATGTAGAAAATGTGACGAGTTTTGTTTTCCATGCAGTAGCAAAGGAATGAAGCCTGTTTTCGACACATGTATTTTGAAACTTGTTCTTTCACTTTAGACTCAGTTACTAACACTTCTGGTAATGAAGTTCGTTAACTAAATTATTCCAAGGAAACTCGCCCGCGTCCATTATCTAATCATATTTTATATCTTGAGTCTTAAATTATACATACACAGATAAGTTAGCGAAACACTATCCTCGATATCAAAAGGGAACTTCCTGAAGCTTCAGTTCAAAATTATTGTTAAGTTATTACCATAAAGAACTATTTTCATTCTTTTCCGAAGTGTAAATTAACTTTGATAATATAACCACAAACTCGTAAAATAATATTAGAAAAACCGAATGTGCATGTACTTTAAATTCATAAAAGTTTACTCAACACTGAGTGTAACCTCAATAACCGCATTCGCTTTCTAAAGACACATAAGACTCCTTTTTTCTAGGCAAAAATAATAGAAACAACGCAATACATTCAATATTTTATACGTATAGACGAAATATAAGAAGAAACCTTTTCCGCTAATCTGCAATTTGTACACAATAACAGGATGCCGCCCAGTAAGCATGTCGTTGTTTAGTTAGTGTTCACCGGAGCTCAAATTTTAGGTAAAATATTTCGTTCAATCAGGAAATGGAAAAAATCGTTGAAATCGGGAAATTAATGTTGTTACGAAGTCCAAATCTTTTTTTCTCAAACCCTTATTTCATAGAAATATTCTGCCTCTCAATTTATACATAATCTTAAACCATGGAGTGAAAATTTCAAGGAAAATCTGATTAAATGAAGAACTGAAAGAATGTTCATAAGAGAGATACCGGATTTTTTGTAAATGCGAATGATATTTATAAATATCTTTTTTAATTAATATTTTCATTCAATCTTTATGTGTTTCAGATTACTTAAAACGCAGAACTAAGCTACGTTACTTACACTCGATATTCATTTCCGCTTTATCATAATATTTTCTTCCTCGTTCTGATAAGATGAGAAAAACAAATCTATTTGCTATAAAAAAGTAAATGAACACAAAAACATTCCATTAAAATATGAAATTTGAGGAAAAGCTTTTCTCGAAAACTTGAGATAGCTTCTTAAAGAGAAGATAATTTTCTAGTCTAGGAAAGATAAAAAAAGTAGTAATGGGAGCCGGAGATACTGAGTATGCTCACCCTGCACTTTATCATTGCTGATAACGCCTATCATGAAAATATAGTTTTATTTAAATCCCTTCTGTAAAGAGACTCACTATCTTTATCTTTGAATTTCAAATTTCATTCATAGTGACTTCTAAATACTGTTTCTATATTTTGATTAATGAATATTAAGCATGTCTTCAACTTAAGTAACCTTTATGTTACTATTCGAATAAGCTCAAGGTAACCTGAGGTTACTTAATATCTAACCCTGTATTCATTCTCCGGACTTTTGGATCTATTTTGAAAATAAATAAACAGAATACTGTTTGTGCGACTACTAATGCGCAGAATATAAGAAAGTTTTAAATAAGTAGGAGAAACCTCCATACAGTGGATAATACAGCATATAGTGGATATTCATTAAGGGCACAAATAAAAGAAAAATAATTTATTTTTATTTTCATTTATAAACACGCATAGTGCCTTAACTATTCAATAAATTGAATAAATTATTTTACATACATTAGTATTTGTACTTAATGATTATCCACTGTTTTTTAAATACATTATACACTTTATACACTCTCTTGAGTTATAAGATGTGAAGATAAATACAATTTTAAAGGAAATAAGTAAAAGAACTTTGAGGAAATACTAAAATAACTGATGTGAAAGACTGGCGACACGATCACATAAAATACTGCACAGTTATGAGAACATGATCTACAGCATTGATAAGGATGAAATTCCAATCTTGTGTGCGACGTTCAAAAGGAATATGCATACTTTAGACATTGGACCTGTAATTTGAGTATTTAAAATTAATACCAAACTCATCCTCAAAATTGAATCATCAAAATGTAATTTGTTTTAATTTGTCAAAATTAAAATGTTACCCTTAATTTCAAAGTTTAGGGGTTGTTCAGTGGACGTAACGTTACGAACTTTGAGAATGTATAGTACGTTTTCTGATGACAAAGTACAATTCTTCCCCCCATTCCGCTTCTTGCCCCTTTTTAAAAGAATTCTTTTTCTCCTGTTTTGAAGAAACTTCCCCTTTTTCTCGCTTTTCCGCTTAAAACCGAACTGAATTAATAGAACCCAATTAGAAAATTCAACTAATTTTGGTTCAAAGTTAATTTTTTTGGTTGAAAAGTATACTATTCGTTTGAAAATTCTAATTATTATTTTTGGTTGAAAATTCATCTATTTGGATGAGAATTGACTACTTTTTAATTAGTCTGGTTTGGTTGAATCATGCTGAATTTAACTGGTTGAAAATCTATGTTTTAAATTTAATTTTTTAAACTGAACCTTATCGATTCCATTATTTGTTGAATACTTATATTTTTTGGTTGAAAATTCATCTTTCTTCGTTGAAAATGAACTTTCTTGTGAATTCATCTTTTCGGGTTTAAAAGTCACAACTGATTTCAAAAATATTGGGCTTTTTAGCTTGAAAACTTCACTCTTCAGTTATAAATTTGTCTATTTGTATATAAAATTCATCTATTTGGAAAAATTAAACTATTTTGTGAACAATTTGTTGTTTTTTTATAGTTGATTTAAACTAATCGAAAAGTCATTTCTTGATTAAATATGAAGTTTCTGTTGAACATTCAACTGTTTTGCTTAAAAATTCGAGCATTTGGCTGAAAATGCTTCTCTGTAGGTTAAAAATTCAACAATATGTTTAAAAATTCAACTATTATGTTAAGAATTTTATTATTTTGCTGAAAATGCCACTTCTTTGTTAAAGTCATATTTTGTAGTCGAAAATTTAACCTTTTTGTTTGAAATTCGTCCTTTTGGATTGAAAATTCATCTTTCTTGGTTATAAATTAACTCTCTTGTTGAAAATTCAGTTGTCTTCTGAAAAGTTCGTCTTTCTGACTTGAAAATTGTACTATTTGGTTAAAGGTTTTTGATTGAAAATTATTTTTCTTTGGGTTGGAAATTCATCTCATTTGGTAGACAATTCATCTCTTTTGGTGACAAATCACTCTACTTAGCCTGTTTTGAGTGTTTAGCCAATAGCTACGTTACTTTCGTGGTTCTGGGGAGGGGGGGGGGGGGTAAAAAATAGCCCAAAATTGGTAACGTAGTTTATGGAACACCCCTTACCTACTTTATTCTGAAGCAATTTCAATGGAATAATGTTAAAAATATATAATTTTATTCTGTCCAATTCAAAAGTTAAAACTACGAGAATTGCAAATTGGAAGCATTGGAATTTAACAAAAATTAATTGGTATCGTTCGAAAACGTAGGAAATAAGAATTTAAAATGATAGTAATATGCAACACTTTCTATGCCAAAATAGTCATAAAGCCTACGTAAGTAGACAATTTAGGTTGGTAGTTCTCTTGCAAAATTGTCTAATGTCCATTCGTCCTGGAGCAGTGAAAGTACCACCTGTGTTTAACCGAAAGTACTTTAGACTCGAGAAATAAATCAACTACACTGATTGAGAACGAGATTTGTACTATGCAATATAATAATTAATATAATTAATCAAAACATAAAGTTTTCAATCAATAATGGTGTAATTTGTAAAGCAATAGAAAGAAGCGCTCAATTAAAGTAAAACCTTGTAATAAAGTTTAGTAATAACTTTGTAACTTTATATAATTTTTCCCATAAGAAAAGTAGTTAAGAAAACTACTCGACTCTACTTTAGGATTTAAGTCAGATTTAATGCCTTTTTAAATGACTCCGCGATTGGAGAGTTTTTATCAGAGGGCCATTAAGTAATTGCAGAAAACTGTAGTCTCATCTTTGCACGAATAGCACGTAATGTGTTACATTCCTGAAAGAATGCATTACCAACAGTAACCTATTTGCACATAAATTACCTCCTTTACTTGCTTTAACATTTCCATATGTTTATAATTTGCAGTCCTGTTTTCGATCTAGCAACCTTGCTTAAGACGATATACAACACTCTGCAGCATCTATCTGCAGTTAAGTATCGATTTCACCTATTTTTGTACATTCTACTTTCTCGAGAACGATATTTCTGTGAGTTCAAATAAAAACAAAAGTGTACCTGGGAATATTATTTAATGTAAAATTTGTGCGAGTTTATGAGATATTGCCAGACGAAACCAATGAGTGCACAGACTTAAATACTTTAGAGCGTGTTCGGCTCATTATAAAAAAAATTGAGGGCAACCCATAAAATCGATCAATATTTAGAAAAATATCGAGTGCGGCAATAAATTTAAACAAGTCACTGGGCGCACCAATCACCAGTGCGGCGGGCAGACTTTCGTCACCCCGCATGCGCGTGGCAATTCAAAGTTCCTTGCCCCGCTCAACATTTTTAAAAATATTGTTCGACTTCATGTGTTGCCCTAAAATTTTACTTTTCATTTGAAATCGAAGTCGCTGTAGAGTATTTTAGTCTTTAAACCAGCCCGACGCTCGAAAACTAAATGAAATTTTTTTAATTCGCAAAATTATTATTATTGGGTTGCACAGAATAAAAATAACATGAAAGAGGGAACTATTTTCTATTCAAATTTTTTCCGATGATTAGTTTTAATAACAAAAATGAAAAACTGAACAAAAAATGCCCTGATAAACAATAAGTTATGAAAACATAAATCTTCACAACCCAGCCAAATGTTACACAGAAATTGTTAAAAATTTGGTACACATACAAAATCTACTCTATGGATGCCTACAAAATAATTTAAAAGTTGGAAATGACCTTCTGTATACATAATAATATTGAATTGCAATCTCGATACTTTTTGTCGGCGAAACTAGAAAAACGTTATTTTCCTTAATATGCAATTAAATATTATTAAACAAAAGATCATTGCCAACACTTTTACTGTTTTGTAGGCTTGCCTAGAGTATAATTTGTATTTGTACCAAATTTCAAACAGTTTGAATAACATTTGGACGAGTTATTCATGTTTCAATCGCTTATGGAATTTCGGGACATTTTTTTCAGTTTTTAATTCTTACTATTAAAACTAATCATCAGGTCAATAAATTATATCAGTATGAGTTTTAGTGATTAATATGTCAAATGCACTGAACAAAATGCATTAAAACTGATCAATCAGTAAAAACTGATTTGATTCAGTGATCCACTTTTCACTGACACGAGTTTAGAGAGACAAGTATGATCAATATATTTAATTAAAGCCAAAATCTTGAATAAAAAAAGAAAGAGGAAAGCAAATATTTTATGAGTTACTACACTAATTTTTACTGCTTTACCAGTAAATTGTAGAGTACATTTATAATTTCACTGTTTTGTCAACTTAGGTGCAGTAGCAAATTTATTCACGTATTTTTCTTTCTAAATTCCAATCTGTGAAAAATCGCTGAAATACAGTTATAATTCACTTGTTTTTCTGTACAAAAATCACTAAAATTTTAGTCATGTTTCCACAAACTTAATAACTCTTTCAAATAGGAAATTACACTTCCGATATTCCAAGCTCAAGACTGTTAAATATAAAAGTATACTGAATATAATTAATGAAAATTGTTACTGATTTAATTCAGTGCTGGAAATAATACCACTAGTTTTTTAGTAAAATAAAATGATAACCTATCATTTTAATTTGAAAACTAATTCAGTTTGTGAAACTTAACAGAAGGTTAGTGACTTCGACTAAAAATTAGTTTATGCACAACACGAAAATTAAGTTACTTTAGAATGCAGTGTTTAAAATTCATATTAGCTTTAGATCGTTTTTTTTTAATTTAAAAGTGATTTCAAACTTAATAATTATATTTTATTTGATATAATTTATTCAAGAATTTTATATTAATAATCTCTAAAATGTTTTTATTTTACACTTTGATGAATTCTAAACAACAAAATTTGGATAAAATTTGTTTTTCCTCTAAGAAAGTTCATCACTCAGATAAAATGTTTCAACAATACGAATGGATCCTGTTATGCCGAACGATAATTGAAGCAGTTTGTATGGCGTAAATTAAATTTTGAATAATTTTTTTATTGGCCTTGGTTTTACAAAGGACGGAATCAGAAATATATCGAAATTTGATTTTATGTAAAAAAATTATCGTGGTCACAACAATTTTTGAGTCCCCATAAAACTCAAACGATTTCTTCCTTATACAAGGACAAGTTAAAATAAATTGGCAAGAATATATACATTTTTTTCGATTTAAAAATTGCTTAAATTAACTCTTTGTCTTTAATGCGTTTGTTTGCGCATATTCTTCTATAGGTCGAGAGTTTGCACAATAAGTGGAGTTGTAATTAGAAGGCCGACACCTTAATTGGGCACGATGTGGTCTTGTCAATGGCCTGCACGTGAGAATTTGCACCTTTGCATAAAGCAGTTATGTGTTCTCAGATATATTTGGTTCTCACATCCCTTAAGAAACTTCCGGTGCAACAATTCCACTTTTACAAGAATCAATGCCTCACTGCAATACAATTACACAAACATTCTATAAAATAGTAATAAATAAAATAAACAAATAATAAAAATATGAAATAAAAATTTATTATTAAAAATAATAAATAAATAAATCAATAAAATATGAATTAAAAATTTATTATTAAAAATAATAAATTTATAAAATAGTATTGACAACACGTTATTATGAATATTA
The DNA here is from genome assembly GCA_932178445.1 of Andricus quercusramuli. Taxonomy (NCBI): domain Eukaryota; kingdom Metazoa; phylum Arthropoda; class Insecta; order Hymenoptera; family Cynipidae; genus Andricus; species Andricus quercusramuli. Next base: position 38,013 of record CAKNXH010001964.1, read on the forward strand.
TACACGTTTCAATATATTACAATTATTACATGAAAAATAAAAAAATAAACAAATTTCTCCAAATTCAATTATTGTTCAAAGCATAAATTGTCCAAACTCAGCTAAATATTATTGAAACTGTTTCAAATTTGATGCAGGCACGCAGTGTACCCTAGCAATGCCTACAAAATAAAAATGACAATAAAAAATTCCTGTTGTTTAATAATAATAAATTGCAAATTGAGACTGGTCAATAAGCACATTTTTGTAGTTTCGGCAAAGAAAAGTATCGAGGAAGCTTCAGAGCTGAAAGTACTTTCAGTGAGACATTTGTTCCTCACTATTAAAGTAAAATTCCTGAAAATTTTTAGATCGATTCATTAAAAATTTACGGAAATATCCATTATGTAAGAAAGCACGCGACGCCGTCCACGATTGCAAGCGCTTCACAACGATCGCTTGTACTCTCGCTGGTACGCGCCCATAAAGAACGTGACTTTTCAATGATAATTAAATATTTAAAAATCTGCCTTTTGTCCCCAATTGTTAGAAAATCGACTGCTTTATGCTTTTGACTTTCTTTTTGTCTTCAGTGAATTAGCATTTAATTAAAAAGGATACAATTTTTTCCTTCACAATTTTTTTCACCCCTTACTTTGCTTTCATATTTACAGTAATAAGAAATGTGAACATATCGCCTAGTGCCTTTGTTTTAAAATTTTCACTGTGAGAAAAAGAATTAAATTTTTTCAGTAAGAAAATCGTGTTTTTAAAACTCAAATTGGCCTAATTCCGTAAATTATCAACGGATTTGGATAAATAAAAATGCGTTTCACTCGGAATATTTTACCGATGCCTACAAGATAAATAAGCCCATTAAAAACCAATTATAAATAAACAATATTTTAATTTCGTGTACGTGCCGCGTTTGATGCAGCGCCGAATAAGGAATCATTGGATTCATCAAATATACCATCGAAAATGAAAAATAATGAAAACGAGCATTCTCTGTTGGTTTTAATTTCTGGGAAAACCCCAATTAGAGCGGGAAAATTTCATAACGATACAACAAATATAACAAATAACTTAGAATATTTCACTTCGATCTAATCTTTCGATTAGCTTCGATCTCATAAATCAGAGAGCGACCCGCACAGTTCGAAAAAAATTGAGATACTGAGGCATTTTCAAGAGTGAAATTTTCAAAACAAAGGCACTAGACAATTTTCTATCAATTGGGAGCACGGGAAAAGGTTTAAAAATATTTAGTTATTATTGAAAAGACGCGTTCTTTATGGGCGCGTACCGGCGAAAGTATACAAGCGAACATTACGAAGCGCTTGCAAGCGTAGCTTTCTTACATAAAGTATATTACCGCCCATTTTCAATAAATCGAGCTAAAAATTTACAGAAACCTCACTTTAATAGTGAGGAATAAATATCTCACTGAAAGTTCTTTCAACTCTGACGTTTCCTCTATAATTTTCTTTGCCGAAACTAAAAAAACGTGCTTATCGACCGGTCTCCATTTGCAATCAATTATTAGCAAACAATAGGCATTTTTTATTATTTTTTTTCATTTTGTACGCATAACAAGGGTACACTGCGTGCGTATACCAAATTCTTAAAAGTTTTAATAATATTTAGCCTGAGTTATGACGATTTATGTTTTACAAAATGATTCAATTTGGAGAAATTTTTTCTCGCTTTTCCATTTTTCCTATAAAAAATATTCATCGAAGAAAAAATTTGCGAATATAAAAAGTTCCTTCTTGGCCTTTTCTGTATGTCCATATTTTTTTTAATTTAATTTTTTGAACTCTAAAATTTGGATATCACGAGACGGCAGGGCAATACTTTTTCGTGTTTTCGAGCCCGCGACCCATTCTTTGATCTGGATCCTCAATTGAAAATTCGTCAATTTTAAAGATGGATACAAAATTAATACATACTTATATTTTTGTGATTTTGAAGACCGAAAATCAAGAGTTTTCAATTATAAATTTTCCAAATTGAGGAAATTTCAGATGTAAATGATCAAAATTACAGAATTTATTACAGTAAAACTTAAAACTTGCATAATTTTTATAGTAAATTTTCAAAATTAAAGACTTTTCGATTTTAAAGATTTACAATGCAAATTTCGACAAGTTGCAAGATTTGCAATTGAAAATTCTTAAATTTTGGAAATATAGAATTACAAATTATTCAATTTTAAAGATTTGTATTTTAAGCGGGATTTTAAGGGTATGTAATTTTGAACGCCTTTTCTAGGAAAACGATTAACAATTGAAAAAGTTTCAATTTATTAATATTTACAATATATATATATATATA